>JAZHYW010012073.1:0-46069 GCA_037355805.1 Ixodes ricinus
AAGTCCCGTGTATTTAGTGAATATTTGGGGTGAAAAACACGCTATTTACACAAATTACCATAAATTTACACGTTGAGTAATGAGTAATTCGTTCAAAAATCATGCGAGGTTGTAAAAAACGTGTTTTGGTTCGGTTATACACGCACAGCCGTGTAGCCGACCTCGAAAACACGCATCAGCCCCGGCGACGAACGCAGCATTGCCGGCTATCGAAGCATCGGAATGCTTGGGGACACACCTAGAAAGATCCGTGAAGACAAATGCCGCGGAAAGAAACATGTCTCGGAGACAGAGAGGCACCAAATGCAATTACGGCATGTCGGGGGACGGGGCGAACCAGGAGCTTTCGGCGCTTACCGTGCTCGCTGCCATTTTTTTCTGGTCGATGGCAATGCGGCTTCCCTGTTGTCGCCGAGGTTTGTATTTATTTTAGGGGTCTTGATAATAGTTCCTCACACACCACAAATACAGTTATGGGTGTAATTACTCCTTATAAACAGTTAAAATGGATATAAAAAGCGTGCCCTCGATCTGAACACGTGACATTGCAGTTGGTTTCGTTTTGGCTTCAACCAACTGCAAGCGAAGGTGCCGCCGCTTCCCATGCAACCTCCTCAGAATTTACGGCGCTCCGGGGTGGCCAGTGTTGCTGCATCTGTAGGTCATCTTTAAGTTAGAGCTGACAGAAAAATCTGGCCACGGCGCAACGCCGATGTACGCTGGAAGCGAGAGCCGGTTTGCTTTCGTTGTTTTTGTATGGTCGGAGCAAATCTGGCAACAACGCACGCTGTTTTGCTTCGACGACGGAAACCAGCAACAACGCACGTTGTTTCGCTTCGACGGGAAGCCAGAAGCTCCGCTGTTTGCGAACACATGTAGCGAGGACGTGACCGGAGAAGTGCCCCTGTGATGTTCCCGGAAGACGGAAAGTGTCATTCGTAATCGTCGTGTGTGCTTTGAAAGCGAAGGGAGTCGCAGGATCCACGAGTGCGCGACCACAAGCCAAGGTTCACGACAGCGCTGCGTTGAGTGCGGCGATCTCGTTCTGTTTGGTGCAACACGGCGATGCGAGTAGAGCTGAAACGTTCGTGGTGTGTGGTGCGGTGCTTGAAGTAGAAAGCCACATTAACCCGGAGCGCAAATTGGTTGTTGTGGCGTTGAGTTTAACGGGTTCAGTTCCGTCGTCGTCAGCTGATCCAGTCCAGCTGGGGCGAGCGTCTTTAAAAGTAAATCTTCCTTAGTTCCGTTTCAAAATGTGGAAGTATCCCGACGGATAGCGTGAGTAAAAAGCTGCGGGTGTTTTCAACAAAATTACGTCGTTTTAATTGAACAATGGACTCCGGATTGTTGTCCTAAATCTGCCGTTTTTATGCTTCGTGTTGGACTGCGTTTGCACAGCGACGTGTTTGCACAGCGACGCACACCGCTCGAGTAGATGATTAGGTCCTGCAAACGACCGGTTATGCAGAATTTCAGGAAAACTTAAGTCACCACCGATATTTTCCTGTATATCTCGTGTGAATTTGTTGCGCACATCATGCGGTGTGAATAAATTGGGGCAAGATTTCCTACCTGCCCACAGATGCATGAACTGAGACCATTTTTTACGTTGTGAACATAGTGCTTTTCCTTTATTTTGGGAAGAGGCGTTGGTGCATTTATTATGGTATAATCACTTGAGAGTTGAGAAGTCGGAGAAAGCGAGCAAGCTTTCCCAACTTGTCTCTTTTTCTCTCTGGCACTGCCCCTAGTTTCTAAAGTTTCAGTTTCAGTAGGCAATGGCATACATACTAGCAGGTACAAACTGCTCTAAAGCAGGTAAAAGGCAGGGGAGGTCAGGACGGTGCGCTTTTCGCAAGGTGACGGTAAATGCTTTTGCGAGGTATGCGGAATATGCAAGCGATTTTGTTACGCCCGTTGTTTGCGTCTTTCCAGCAAAAGGAATAAGATGATCTACAAAGGCGCAATCACAAGCCAAGATTTACGATAACAGTGCGTTTGCTTCGGTGGTCCGTGTAGTTGTATTTTACACTGCTTCCTGCAACACCGTGTCATGACGAAGAGGTGGAACGGTCACGGTTTGTGCTAGCCTACCGGTTGACAGAAACCCGCATCGCCCGCATCGGCACCGAGTGCACTTGGGCTGTTGATGCTCAAGCCTTTCATCCGCGGCTTGTCGCCAGCTGCTCCTGCTGCTCAACGGTGAGGACGCGGCGAGAGTGACCTTTGAAGTAAATGTAAATCCTCGTTCATCCAGTTATCCGGTGTCAAAGTGTGGAAGATGTCCAACGTGTACTGAGGGCGGGAACTGCGAGCGTTTTGCCTTGCTTTTATAACCGAAACCAGAGCAACGAGATAACTGCCTTGCGTACTCCAAAATGACGGAAGCAATATGTTTCGACAGGTCGAGTACGTCACCGGGGATGTAGGCGAGACGGTGCGCACTGTTTAAGCGCTTGCAGTATCCAAGAGTGGTACCCGGAAACCGACGTCAAAAGAGAAGGAGCTCGCGATTCAGCATAATGCTGTGTTACGGGCCCGTGAATCTTCAAAGTTCGGGGCGGTGGCGGTGTAAAAAAGACGCATCAGCGCCACACCAGTGATCACGAATAACACCGGTCACAAACTCCCGAGCCCCACCGCTCCACTCAACACTGACACGACATACGACAACAAACTGCATCAAAACGCCCCAAAAGTGAAGGCGTCTGCTCCCGTACTGCAACTAGCGGAAGTGAAGTGTTGGGCGGATGTCCTTCAAAAGAATATATAAAAAATGCTTTGCGCAACGGTCATTGTCATTTATTATTGAATACATAATGATAAAATTCCCAATAACTTATTTTTCTATCTGATTCCAGCTAGCCGGACTGCTCATAACACTGGCTAAGCAAGAAAATAACAAATAATTGAACTTTTTCATGACCGGTTTAATATTTAATGTTAATACATCGTTATCTTTTGCAACGGATTAAGATTATAGATTTTGCCTCCACATGTTTTAAGTGCAAACAGATTTTACACACGGCTGTCCTTTCCGCCGTGTTTTGTGTGTTCTTCTATAAATCTGTAACGGTCAGCGACCAAAGAGCTCACCCGCACACGTCAAGCTTATATACCTCGCGGAGAAATGAGCGTGTCGAATAGGAAGTGTCGGGAGTATTGTCGTTGTAGTGATTGTGATTGTATATATGTCTGTGTCGGTGCTGTATAATATGTGGTTCTTCTGATGTCTGTATGATGTATGTGTGCTGCTACGCGCGAACATTCCTAGAGTACAATTATTTTTTTACAAGCTGCTAGAAATCTCACTAGGTGGCGCAAGTTACCTACATGTTTCAGATATTTACTTGAGTTATATGTCCACGTAAGTTCGGCATTCGTTTGTCTGTCTAGCAGTTGCGTTGTATCAGTGGTTGGAGCTACCAACGTCCCTACTCCTAGGTGGCACGAGTCGTTACCTTATTCGAATATTTCGCTTGGTCGAGTCATTTATCTACTTGAAGTTCAGCGTTTGTTCATCTCTATCTGTCTAGCAATCCCGTCGCAGCTACCGTCGCCGCTGACGCACGTACTTTCGCACGTAGCGACGTCGGCTGGTCTAACGCAGCGATGAAGTTTATGCAAGTTTCGTCCGCTTAAAAGCCGACGACAGAGTAGGCATATGGAAGTTGCGCAGGATATCGGAGCGTAAAGGTGAGCGAGGCCGGGGCTACGGTGGGTACCAGCGGGGCGGCGCCGTCCTCCGTAGCCGTTCTCCGTTAGTCACCTCGTCCTTGCTCTACTAGACATGATGCTAGCGATTGGAGACTGTATTTACTGCGCATAAAAGACATCGAACGAGAGCAAGCGTGTCCTGTGTGCTCTCACCGCTTCGCCTGTTCTCGGCTGCTGGCCGCCATGTTTTATAATAAACACGCTATGCCCTGTTTCGTGGAAGGCAGACACGGTGTATCGTGTTAAGTTTACACGGCACCTCATGTGTAAACGAATAACGCAGATGGCTGCGTGTAAAACGAACACGTTTCGACGTGTCCGCTATGGGACAACGGTTTACACGCTTGGACGTGTTATTTTTGCTAACAGTGTACGCTTAGAAGTATCGGCAGCAATCTGTTTCCCAGTATTGCTGTGTGCGCCGCCGTCTCGGTGCTTAGTTCAGCGCAGACGCAACTGCCGATCGCCATGATTCAAAAGGGCGACTTCCTCAGCATTAGATTCGGTGTTGGAAAGTTCATGTAATATTGCTCTGCCCTCTCTCGAACTGTTTAAACATTTGTGGAGGACAGAAAATCGTTTCTGTCGTTTAAGATAAAGCTTCAAATAACTGGCAACCATGAAGTGGTCTATGGACACCATGGTGATGGTGGCTATAAGGGAGGTGTGCCGAACAGAAGATCGATAGCATGCCACTTGTTTATGATGCCGGTTGCACCGGTACCCTTTACCGCTACCCTGCGCCTGGTGCCATCGGGCGGCGCACAATGGCACCACGCGTATGCGAGTGCGTCCTGCGTGAGCACGCGTAGTATACGGAAGGCTTCCGCGCGCTTGCGCACAACGCTTGAGACGCTTCGCGCCACGGCCCTTCGAGCAGAAATGCACCGGTATTTAACCGGTATTCTGGCTACAGCGCCACTTTCTCGTCATGAAGCTGCGGCACGTGGAACTACCCAAGAATGCGGAGCGCTCGGTACACCTACCCCTATAGGCACCATACCATGGTGTGACTGACTGGGGCAGTGTTGCCTAGTCGCCAGATGAAAATGATGAAAATTCGTAAATTGATGATTGCAATTACTAGAGCTCTAAAAATCGCGAAGCTTGGTGTATATACTAAGTAGCCTATGAGCATTCCATTTCATGAATCCCGTTTAATTTTCGTTTCCTTACCTCAGCTTTCCCCAGAACTACACTCTAAAAAAAGAGTGTAAATGGGTACACCCATACGGGGTGTAAGTGGTTGTCACATATAGTACGCCCTTTGGGGGAATATTTGTACACCCCAAAGATGAGAGTATGTGTACACCCGTTTGTGTGGTGCACACGTACACTCTTTTCTACACAAATCTCACTCGAAGAGAACACAAGTGCACCCTATTCAGTGGTGTACGGCTAGACCTCTTTCTGCACCCAATGAAATGAAAGGGAACACAGATGCACCCCGTTCGAAGGTGTACCATTGCACCGCTTCTTAAACCTGCCTCACTCAAAGGGAACACAGACGCACCCCGCTCAATAGTGTACCATTACTCCCCTTTCTACACACTGCCCTCAAAGGGAATACAGAAGCACCCCGTTCAATGGTGTACTGTTACACCTCTTTCTACCCCCACTGATTCGAAGGGAACACAGATTCACCCGATTCAAAGGTGCACCGTCACAGCCCTTTATGCACCCGCTTCATAACTAACTTCATAAACCTATTTAAGACATCAAGGAAACCCTTAAAAATGTATGCGCCGGGTGATTGCAAAAAGGCGGGTAAACGGACATACGGGATTGTTTCAAATCTCCTAGAAGTTAATTAGACAGCTTATTCCGTGAACAAGTACAAACTTGCAAGCAATCCGCGATATGTGAACAGGTACAAAGAAGCTGTTACACGACTGAGAAGATTACTAAGCAAACAAGAACCGGGGGAGTCTTAGGTAGTGTCTATTCTCCCAGCAGCCGGCAGAATTATTTCCCAAAAATTCCACTGGCAGTCATCACTTATTGGTGGTGCAATCACTTCATCGAACGACGTTTCCTACACAGCTCAGATTAGCTTTCCTATATTAGTTTTTTTTTTTAATGAGTCGCCCCAGACTGTATCCGCGCGCGAGGTGACGTGTACGGGTGGGACAGGTGGGTTAACATTTTTGTAATAAGCCGCCGCAGACATGTCGCCACGAATCGGCGTGAACGGGTGGGCTGCGTCGGTGAGCACGCGCCTCAGAGATACACGCGCGACGAAATGTCCCTACAGCGTGCATTTCGCGTAGCGAGTGACGATTAAACGTTAATGTCGACGAAACGTGTCTCCAAAACGTGTATCAACGAAAAGGTGTCCATGAAACGTGTTTTCACAAAACGCCAGGAGAATAAGAAAGTCAGTATTCTACCTGCAGTCGTCACATGAATGTAGACAGCTAATGGCAGGCGACTGCCGATAGAATTTCGGAAATCATTCTCCCGGCTGCTAGGAAATAGACACTGCCTAATTCTAGAGGTAATCCGAAACGGAACGCTCAATTGTTGCAAAGCAGTAGGTTGCAACGCACTTATACGGTGAAATTGAAAATACCGTACTTGAAATATGTAATCCGAGATATATGTCGCCACGGGCACTGCAGAACAACCACCCAAACACAAAAACGAAAAGAAAGGTCTGTGAAGATTCAACACAATGTGGCAGAGGCAGTAATTAGCCGAACCGAACACTAAACGCACCACATGAATTCCTTGGAGAAATCGCTTGTTGCCGATACACGCGTAGGACTTTTCAAACACTGGAAGCTTTGGTACACTCGAATACGTTGTCGCGGACGAAATCTACGGCAGCCCCACTAGTCGCAGCACAGCACACAAGAAACTAGGCCGGGAAACAGACATTCCGTAATCGGAAATAGCTATACGACATCCGTGAAACCTTTACCAGATGATCACGCTCCTGCCGTTACCCGCGCCTAGACAGCGGAGTCAAGGAATAAAAAAGCCTCCGATTCATTTGTCCGGCGACTGCGCACCTTCTTCACGCTTTAAGCTTAGGGAAAGAAAGAAAAAGGAAAATAGCAGCTCCTTCAAGGCCAAAGGGGTGCCCTCGCAAAGGCAGGGACATCCCAACAATGAAATGAACACAACGAAAATATTTGTCACTTATATCATCTTCAAAGTTCGATCCAACGTTAATACTGCAGTGGATGCTATCCGTGGCCTTGGTCTTCAGGCAGGTGCCGTGCTCTGCCTTATCTCTAGCTTGGAGTCTGTAGTCACATGATCCTACCCGGAGACCCGATTGGCCTAAAACAGGCATGGCGTCTACCCTACAGTCAATACCGAGTGTACAGGACAGCTCCATACTTCCTAAGAAACTGCCCAACCCAAAAGTTACCCTCAAGGGCGAATCCAAGCACAAGCTGATCGGGTCGCGTGGCTAGCGTGGCGGTGCACTGATACACCTAGAGGTTTTTAAGGGAGAGGAGGATGCTCATTGTCGGTGTACAAGTACACTGGCTGGGTAACGGAGAGTGCACCTTTCAGGAAAAGGGTGCATGTGCGCCTGATGCACCCGACTACACCTTTTTTTTTTTCTTAGAGTGTAACACCCTGGGCAAGCTGACACCTTTAGGATACCAACACATTTAGGATGCTGGTGAACGCCAGAAAAATAGGATACTGGCAATCTTAGTAGCATCCCAATGATGTGTTTTTACGAACAGCAAGTTTACAAACAAAAAACTCCACATACAGTTATCATATAAACAGCAATAGCAAATACAGACGTAATGGATCACACGCGAGAGAGGATTCATGGTGACTATGGTGACCGGAAAATAGTGATGGAGATGGTTTTAGATGTGTCGTAGATTTCAAAATAATAGACTGACTTATTTGTGAATATAACTGGGACTCTTTACTGGGACAAGACCATGTAGCAATTTACGAACTGATGGTGGATAGATTCAACAGCATATACAGTGATTCTAAGAAAAATGTAAGGTTAAAAAAAAAGAAGACAAGAAAATAACTGAATAAATAAAGACATTTTAGAACTGTGCTACGCAAAATATAAATTATGGAACCGATGCAAACAACACCCGAACGACATTCAATTACAAAGAGAATTCAGGGAAATGAGAAATAAAGTGACTGCAAAAGTACGGTTAGCGGAGAGGAACTACCACAATATCGAGTTCCATCAGTCAAAGGGGAACATGAAAAAAACGTGGGAAGTAGTCAATAACATAAGCTCAAAAACAGCCAAAAAAAGCGTGGATGACGTTATACGCAAAGGATTTGGTGGAACTGATTTTGGCACCCTGAGTAATCAATTTAATCGCAGCTTCGTAAAAGAAATACAAGATTTGGGTAGTGAAGCGCAAGAAACCGTGGAAGCCCTCGACAGCTTCACTATATAGTTCCCCGAACTCAGCCTATTTGCCGTCCGTGACGGAGCAAGACTTGAGTGACATATTAAAAAGGATGCCACTCACGAAGCCAGAGGGATATAATCGGATTAGAATAAGAAATATATACCATAATTTTGATGAAATAAAAAAAAATCTTGCTTGCCATATTAAATTGAAATATTGAAACTGGCAGAAGACCTGCAGATATGCTGAAGGTGGCATTAGTCCGTCAAATATACAAAAAAGGTAATCAGAAGTTGGTATCAAACTACAGACCAATAGCAGTTCTATCAGTTTTATTCCAGATTATGGAAAAGTTTGAGTCCAAAATTATGCGATCATTTTGCGAAATATTTTCTTTATTAAATAGCTGCCAGTATTACTTTAGACAGCACAAATGTACAACTCTCTTGTTGGAGGATTTTACTGCCTACATTCATGAGAAAACAGAAAATAATCACGTAGTCCTAGCTCTTTTTCTCGACCTAAGAAAAGCGTTCGATACGATTGATAACCGGTTGGTATTAAATAAATTAACAAATATGGGCTTCAGAGGACCTTTTCTTCAGTTTTTTTTTTTGAAAATTACTTCTATAACCGTACACAACGTGTACGGATAGGATGTAGCATAAGTGAACCCTTGTCCGTTACTTCCGGCGTACCGCAGGGGTCTATCTTAGGTCCTCTGCTATTTAACATTTATATAAATGACTTAGATAAATTGTCTCTGAATTCTCAGTTATACCAATATGCGGACGACACTGCAATTGTATTGGCCCATAAAAATTGCGAAAAAGCAGTTTCTATTTTCCAAAGTGATATAAACAAATTAGTAGACTGGTTCTCCTGGAATTATATATTTGTGAGCAAAACCAAGACCAACGTAATGTGCTTCCGTACACATAAAAAAAAAGAGTGAACCTTGTACGTCCTGTCTATCTCCATTCTAGCGACTGTAATTCTTGCGACTGCTCTCCGCTCGTATATGCGACCGAAACAACATATTTAGAAATAACTTTTGATGAATGCCTAGCATGGAGTGCACACGTCGAAAATCTAGTAAAGCGCCTCCAAATGGTCGTAGCGTAGATATACAAACTAATAAATCTCTATAATATTTCACTTGGGAAAAAAGTGCACGAAGCACTGGGAGTCTCCCTCTTGCGTTACGGAATCACTGTGTATGGAACCTGTTCTGCCGACCGGAAGAAAAAATTAAACAGACTAATATAAAGAATTGCAGATAGTATTGCCTATGGCTCAAAATTTGAAACTCTTGATAGGGGTGAAAAATTGGCCTCTCTACAAATATTGCAGGTAGAGGAATTAAGGAAATATGTAGTTTTAATGAAGTATTATTACACCAACGATTTCAAGTATAGAGTTAACAGACAAAAACATCTAAGGTACACTCTGAAACCTTTTCCACTCCTATGGTACACACAAATTACGGGAGGCGTTTAAGAAAATATTATATTCCATTCTACTTTAACAAAAAACTTCCGGAAGAATTGTACAACCTGCCGTCTCTGAAAGACGCGATACATAAATTAAAAGAGTGGTGCCCTCGTCATGTTTAGGTGTATACATACTGCTCCTTCTTCAGATGTCGAATTCGCCTGTGTTAATAATGTATAGCCTGTTCTTGGCAAAAATGTTTGTGTCACCATTGTTTTAATTATTTTGAGCACTCTGTTGGGTTGCCACGGTCCCGCACACAAGCGCTCGCGCGCTTTTGCGGGCCTTCGATCAGAATTATGTACAAGAATTGCTCAATAAACAATTTGTTATTATTGTTATTAAAAGACACTGATTCAGTGGTTACTGTTAAAGTACACTGATTCGACAATTAAAATACACTGATTCACAGGTAATCTTAATTACCTCCTCAATTAAGATTACATGGATGTTGCTCGGTTCTTGTGAATATTTTGCGTATTTTACGAGTGAAAGGCACGGGTGAGGCAATATTTATTCAAGATCGTCGCTAGAACAATCTCGCTACATGCGGGTGCGGCCAACATCCTTCAAAAAGGGTCTTCGCCTCACTGCAGCCTTTTCCACACCCTTTTAACAGCTTTAAAAAATGAAGGGTGTTCATGCACCCTATTTTACAAATAAAAATGTATTATTATTTATTTTTCGAACTTTTTATATTTTTATTTTATTTTACAGGGTTTGAAAGAGGGTTCAGTGAAAAAGGCTAAGAAACCTGACGATGCACTGGTCTCGTATTCATTCATTCATTCATTCATTCATTCATTCATTCATTCATTCATTCATTCATTCATTCATTCATTCATTCATTTGTTTATTTTTTGTGCTCACGAACAGCTTGACGCCTTGATAATGACGCACAATTAACATACAGCAAAAATGAGAATTTTTCAGATTGACAAGAGAAAACTTGAATGCTGCAAAAGATGGGTTAAAATTTATAGATTTGTAAGAGAAAACTTGAACGCTACAAAAGATGGGTTAAAATTTATAGTTCTTAGTTCACATAAGTAGTACATACTCAAATGGACAGAACAAAAACTGTATTCAGCTGAAAGTTCCATCTCAAACATAGTGGTCGGCATTTTGTAAATAACTTAAACATATATAAATAACGAAAAAATAAACAATTCAAAATACACACGATACAGGAATGATTGTATATATGAACGAAAAAAAAACATAACGCAAAATCCCTAACGGCCTGAAAAATAAAAACTTCATGCGTTATATATTTTTAGAATACAATACGTGGGTCACATTTTATTCAAATCTGGTATTACTGCCTAGTGCTCAGCATTCTTTTTTTCTAAATATCGTAAATAATTGTGTGTAGTTCATATCGGGTGTGTTATTAATTAAGTTAATTGTTCTATATAGTGAACTCTGCTTTCCGTAATTAGTCCGGGTCTTTCGTGCAAGATGACGCAACGTATACGACGACGTTTCCGCTTCGCCGGCAGTAACGTAGAACTTTTTTCTATGAATTATTTGTATAAAATAGTATACTCTATTTGCTTTCAAAATATTATATCAATTGAAAAGTGACTGAGTGCGCAGTTTTTTTAAATGTTTTCTCTATAATTTCCAAGTTTACGTCGAACTTTTTTTTGTAGAGTTAGTAATTTTCTATAATTATATATTGTTGCTGTACCCAGAATATAAATTCCATAAGATGGTTTGGAAAAAAAATATAGGGAGTAATACAGTGCTTTTAACGAGCCACATAGAAACCAGGCTTGTTACTTTATAAATACAACCCACGATTGGGGATAATTCAGTCTTCAAACTAATTTAAGCGTATTTCAACTCTTGATTAAATCATTCGCCCAAATCGTTTTGCTCCGTTACCTGTTCTGATATTTCACTTTCAAACAAAATAGTGAGCGTGTCTGTAAAACATTTTGTTGCTGGTTTAAAAAGCTATTCATCCCCAGAAATTTGTGCCATCGTATGCTTGCGCCCTCTCTTAGCGGGTTACGGTAGCGCTCCCATGGGAGCTCATGCATTAACTATACAAATATCAACGTAACACCAAAACATTACGCTCTGAACAATTTGCCATGCTACTACTCCATTCTCTCATATACCGCTATACTCTTGTGCCGAAATTTCAAAATAAGGACGTGTAAACTGTAGGTTCCTCAGACGAATACTTTTCTGCTGTATTGCCACTACGGATAGTATCCAAGTTAATCAGAGTGTACATTTTATTCAAGGATATAAGAAAGACTTGTTATGATTGTATAAATTAATTAGAATCCCGCAATAATATTATGGCAAATTTTGTAGTTTCTAAGATGTGTATTACATCTATAGAAAAATATATTTCGGAGGCACCTCACGCAAATGTTTGAGAAACAGCGCAGTTCAAACGAGCACAATTTAAAAAATACAACAAAGTACTAGATTTGCCTTACAACTGCTGTAAACGAGAAAAATCGATAATGTGCTGGGTATTTTTTGTTTCCCTCAAAATTATTTTCTTGGGCTCCTGAGACCAATTTGCGCAATAAGGTGGATTTGTTCTCGTTTAGACGTTTACGGTCATTTCCAGTATTCTGCCACTGACATCAATAAACTAGAAAACAAAAACAGCTGTGTTATATTCAGACATGTACATGTTACTCGAAAAAAGTATTTAAGTTAAGTTACTGAGTATTGACGTCAAAAGTAATTTGAGTAGAGTAGAAATTACTGAAATAGAAAGTAATTGAGGAAAATATTAATTACCGTTAAAAAGTAGCGAATCACTTTTGAAGTTACTTTTATATGTTTTTTATGGTAAAAAGAAAGTACAGAGGTTTTGATTCGTTAGTGAAATTGTGCTGGCCAAATATGAATCGGCTTTTTTTTCCACAGAAATGCTTTAATAGCTGGTTCTGCTTCTGCGTGCCTAATTGTTTTGTACTTTCTTGCTTGTTTGGTCAATGATGTACTGCGAATGTGCCATTTGTACTTTGAGGTTCAGCACTGTCTCAGCTTGACTTTTAGACAGTGTTTGCTTGTTTACAGTGTTGCGTAAAGTATGTACGTCTAAAAAGTACTTGAAGTACAAAGTAAAGAGGATATGTACTTCAAGTAAAGTAGTAAGTACACCGGATGCAAGGTACTTCAAGTAACGTATATAAATACAATATATTTAAAGGTAAAGTGCAAGCCCTTTTAACGGAATCTTTCGTGATGCCCTTTTATTTCCTATACAGTGCTTTATTAACTCGTAGGCATTGATGCAGGGCTAATCAGAGGTGCATAAGTTTTTTTACGGGAAATGCCAGCAAATATTGTATAAGACGTCAAGTCGCCACAGAGTAGTTGTTTTATTCTCGCTGACGAGCTATTTGACACAATCAACTTATAAGGCACATATTTGTGTCGGTCTTATAGCCGCCATTACTTCACTCAGAGAAATGACCAGATGACGTTTCGAAAGAACGCGTTTTCACACGACGACACGTCATTTTTCGTTTTCAAATTCATTGAATGTACATTGAAGTCGGGAGTTTTACTTTCCTCGGAAAGTACAAGTACATGTTCAGAGAATTTACTTCAAGTAAAGTACAAGTTTTCTACACAGTAGTACTTTAGGTACCATGTACATAGAGAACTTCCCAACACTGCTTGTTTATTATTTTTTGTATAAAAACGTTTGGGGAATTACTAAGGTTTCTCGAACTATCTTTGAATCTTTGAAGATCTGCATATTCTGAGTTTTGTGAAAAAAGGCAACGTAAAAAGGTAGTCTTGGCGCTGCCCTTTAGCACGCGATTCTTTGAGTACAGCACAAATATACGGGAGCACCAGATGAGTTTCAGAGCAGGTGCTGCATTTTGTTGCCTCCTTTGAGTGAGGATGCAGAGTGTGCACCTCCTGTAGTGGGCGAGAATTTCTACGCTGGTGAGAAGCTAGGACCAGCATTTTCTTCAAATGGATCAAGTCTCCCTGAGCTTCGGGACACAGGGAAACGCCAGTCTTCGGCGCTAATCCCGCAGTTACTCGGCCTCTCTTGCGTCGTGTCTGTTCGCTCCCCGCGCCTCATAGCAGGGGAGGGGGGGGGGGGGGAGTTCGGACTTTCCAACTTATTTTCTCCCCCCCCCCCGTTTCCTACGTCATATGCTTCCCCCCCTCTTTGCAAATATCAGCTGATCTTCTAACATCTTATTTCTTTTGTACAGGCAGAATGTTCGTTGATAGGCAAAACAACCACTAAAATTCGAAAGCAATTTGTAATTTGAGTAGAAGTTGCTCAGGAAAAGTAATTAAAGCAAACTACTAATTACCATTATAAAAATGTAATTGAAAGTTACTAAACTACACTAGGAAGTAGTTAAACTACAGTAACTTGAGTAGAGTAGTTGAACTATGTACAAGTCTGGTTATATTACGATAAACTAAAATTATAAAAAAACAGTTTTCAAAATATTTTCGCTAATTTTATTTAATTTAATTTCATTTATTTCCGTCTTAAAGGACCGGTTACGGCATTAAATAAGAGGGAAAGGGGAGTGTGGAATAACGAGGAATAAAATATCAGACGCATTTGTAGAACAATAATAGAACACACACAAAAAAAAAATCAGAACGGAGAACTTATGCATAATGGACTAGTAAGCGATCGTAAAACACTGTTGCATCAGTGGCGCTAACGATAGAGGATGGCAACTGGTTCCATTCTCCGATGGCATATGAGAAAAATGATCAGTTGAAAGCATTAGTTTCCCAGAAAATTGTTAAATTGCACAAGGTTTATACAGAAGGGATGATATTCTATCGGGGTGTGAGAGCAAAGCGTTCTTTAGTTCTGAACAATGGTAATGCATTTTATGGCGAAGGCAAAGACGATGGAGCTTCTTTCGGGTGAGTAAAGATGTAAGTCCAGGTTGACTTTATAGAGGAGAGACACTGGAGAAGTGGTCATACGATGATAAGATGAATCGGGCGACTCGGTTTTGTTCTGACTCTAGGTGGTTGATTAGGTAGACTTAATGAGAGCTTCAGATCGCGGATGCATATTCTAATTATTGTCTTACGTAAGTTTCATAGGCCATCTTTCGGACATGGGGGGGGGGGGAGGGCGGAGCATTTCGCAGATTGCGTCTGATGAATTCGAAGGTCTGGGTAGCCTCTGCAGAAACGGCTACGATGTGAGGTTTCCACGAGAGGTTAGGTGTAAGTCTAAGGCCAATATATTTATTCATTGATACTGATTCGATTACGTCTTTGTCAATAGTATATTGGAAGGGTAAAGGAGACATTTTACGGGTGAAGTGGATTAGTTAACACTTAGATTTGTTAAATGACATCAGCTATTTTCCGCACCAGTCGTTAATTTTTATGAGATCACTTTGAAGCAAAAGATTATCAGTGTCTGATGTGACGGTGTTATAAGTAACGCAGTCATCAGCGAAAAGTCCTATTTTGCAGAATATGTTATACGGAAGTTATGACGACAAGAAAACGCAGGGGTTCAAGGACGGAACCCTCTGGTACTCCGGAAGTGACGTTTGTTAGGTCAGATTCATGATCGTTAACGACTCTGCATTGTATACGAAACGCGGGAAAACTACTAATTCATGAATATGCGAGGGGATCTGAATGCGGGGATGATAGTTTAGAGAGGCGTTGATGGGGAACTTGGTCAAATGCTTTCGAGAAGTCAGGGAGTATGGCGTCAGTTTGTACATGGTGTCCTAGGTTAGTCTGTAGTTCATGAACAAACTCGCATAGTTGGGTCTCGAAGGAACACCCTCTACGAAAACCGCGCTGGTGCTTAATTGGAGAAGAAATTATTTGAAGATAGGTGAGTCACGATGTTAGAATAAAAGATGTGCTCGAGAAGCTAAGACGCAATGCTGGTTAGAGAGAAAGGGCGATAGTTAGAGGCGGAAGACCGACTTCCCTGCTTGTGGACTGGGGCGATCCTTCCCACCTTCCAGTCGGGGGGTAAACAACGCTCAGAAAGAGACTGGTTAAAGATTAGACTGAGAATTTTACTGGAAATGTTGGCTGTATTTGTTAAGATTCTTGCATTAATATTGTCTGGTCTAGCTGATTAAGTGAGGGGTAGTTTTTCAATTTGCTTAATGATACCGGATGAGTTATACAGCAATGAACGACATGGGGTCATAACACTATTGTGGGACGGTAGGAATATTTTATAGGGATTCAATCGTAAAAATGAAAGCAAAGCAGGCACGCAGCCAGGGGAGGCCCATGGGGCCCGCCCCCCCCCCCCCCCCCGAAATCTTCCATTTTGCTGGGGCCTCCTCTCCCCCTCCCCCTCATACAGCATTTTGTCATGGGCGGCCCCCCCCCCCCCGAAACAAAATCCTGGCTACGTGACTGAAGCAAAGTATTCATCAAATACTACAGGACTCTCGTTCTCCGGTACAGCCTCACTGGCAATATCATTCAAGTTGATATTTGCGTGACCACTTTTTAGCTGACATAAGTTTCCAGAATTTTTTGGGGTTATTTCGTAGGATTGCGGGCAAGTCCTGGGAAAAATATTAATTTCGGATAGTTTCATGCTTTTGGTACAGTTCCATAGCGCAGTGTAGTAAGAGTCCCAGGTGTTAGTTAAGTTACTTCTTTTAGCCATTGCAAGCAGTCGTTTTTTCTTCTTGCATAAAGACCGCAATGTTTTATTGTACCATAGATTCGATGAGTCAGTCCTAATACATAAAGTAGGGACGTATAACTTAACCGGGCTATTTTATTTATTCTTATATAGCGCCCAGTTTTTCTCGACAGATATTACCAAGAATTCGATTATGTGCAAGCTATGAAAATCTTATAAATCAATATGTATTGCTTCGTAATCGGCGTTATTATGATCGTGAGTAATTTTACAGATTCGGTTTTTTACAAATACCGTGAATGATAGGTATACGTGGAGGATATTATAGTCGGCCAAACCGTTACAATGCTGAACCGTTTTTACGAAATCCGGCGATGTAAGTTAAGACGAGATCGAGAATGTTAGCAGAGCGTATAGGCTGGTTAACACCTGCATCAAGCGGAACGTTTGACACATGTGAAAAAATTTTGTCGATGTGCGTGACCCATCAGATGATACATTGACCCAATCTATTAGAGGAAAAGTGAAATCACCAAAAGGCAACAAGTCAGCTTTTGGGAATCTGTTTTTAGTATAAACTAATACGGAGGAAAGAGTGATAGTGAACGACGAATCACAGTCAGGTGGTCTGTAACACGCAGCCATAATGATTTTATTATATGGTGTGCGAACACATACTGCAATAAATTCAATGCTTTTATTTGCAATCGCCACAACAAAACATTTATATATACAGTGTATATATATATATATATAGCCAGGCGCGGGTGTTTGAATTTGAAATGATGAACGAATGCCGGTAAATAGTCGAACAATGTCCATTTCGAGAAACGGCTACTCAAAGATGGATCATTTTAGAGGCTTTGCTATAGCAGCAGCCTCAAGTTAAGGGTCCTAAATTTTGTATTTCGTAAACAGTTAGGCTCTCGGTCGACCTCAAAAAGTTCCTGGATGAAACGCGGGTGCCAGAATTTCAAAAGTTGAACGAGTGTGCCAAAACGGCATAACCATCCCCACTTCGGGACCGGTTTTCTCAAAAAGGACGGACTCATTTTGAAGTATTTGCCATTGTACCAGGACGCGCTCGAAAGCATTACAGTTGGGAACCGAGTTGTCCTCAAAAAGTTCCCTGGCGAGGCGCGGGTGCGCAGATTTCGAAAGATGAACGAAGACGTAAAAACGGCCAAACCATCACCACTCTACTCTAGAGTGGTCTTCTCAGAAAGAACTCCTTTTTAAGTATTTGCCATTTATTTATTTATTTCAAATAATTTCAAGGTAAGTACACTGAACAGGGAGAGAGCTGTAAAATATTGACTATAAAGTGCACATAATATAGTATAGCGTTTTTAAACAAAACAATATCATTGATGTTAGCAATCGATTAAAAAGCAAATACATCCGACCTATATAACAATATCAACAATTTATAAGTAGACGTTTCGTCTCCTATGCGGAAGACATCATCAGTGCAGCCTAAGAACAACCCGACTAGCTACAAGCAACCAAACGCTTGCTTTGTCTTTCTCTTCATCCAGCGCTAGTTCCGACGACTTCTTCGTCCATGGCATACGGGAGACACCATCATTACGGCCCCTCGTTTCAACTTCTTTTTCGTCCGTAGTAACGTGACGTTAAATGATGACTCCATCTATACTACAGACGAAAAAGAAGTTGAAACGAGGGCCGTAATGATGATGTCGCCCGTTTGCCATGGACGAAGAATTCGTCGGAACCAGCGCAACGGATGAGGAGAAGGACAAAGCAAGTGTTTGGTTGCTGGTAGCTAAGCTCAGCTTCACCTTGTGTTGTACCGCAGCGAAGGCTACAAGCGCGAGCTTCTTGCTCTAGGGCACATCTCGGCGGCACAAGCTCTCGTGCACCAAGGGCAGCTGCCAACGCTATGAGCTCGTGCTTCTAGCCTTCGCTGCGGTATAACATAAGGTGAAACGGAGTATAGTCGAGTTGTTCTTACGCTGCGCTAATGATGTCACCTTCATAGGAAAAGAAGCGTCTACTTATCTATTGTTGATTGTTATATAAGTCGGAGGTATTTGCTTTTTAATCATGAATCCTGGCTTTTGGAACATTTTTTGCGTTAGCAATCAAGGCGGTGAGGTGGTTCCAGTCTATAGATGTTTATGGCATAAAAGAATATTGAAATAATGAAGTTTTAAAATTTGGAATACCAACCTTATGGCTATGATCAATGCGAGCAGATATGTAGAATGTTGGAGTAATTCGTTTATGATTAAGGTAACATTTTGATGAAATATTTTATGGAAAAGACGCAAACGAGAGATTTTTCTGAGGTGAATTAGTAACGGCAGACCTAAAGTATTTTTCTATGGTAGTGACACTGCAGCAGTGCGATGATAGTTTGTCAATATAAAACGAGCTGAGCAGTTTTAAATGGATTCAATAGGAGTAGTAGTGACCAGGGAGGGGCCCCATACAGCCGCAGCATATTCTAATTTTGGATGGATTAGGTTTTGTACATGGTTAGTTTTAATGAAGACGGAGCGAGAAAGAAATTTCTTTTGAAGTATCCTAACATAAGGTTAGCACTGTTAATTACGTATTCAATATGCATCTTCCAAGAAAGGTTACAAGTTATATGAGCACCCAGATATTTGTAAACAGACATGCTGAAGCGAGGGGATTGCTGTTAAGATAAGTATGACACACCAATTGAGCACGTGACACTTTCATCTATCTGCATTTGTCAGTGTTTAATTTCATTAGCCACTGGTTACACCACAATGATATACGATTAAGGTCAGATGGTAGAAGAATAGTGTCAGATATGTTGGTTATTTTCCGATATATTACGCAATCGTCAGCAAAGAGGCAAATAGAAGAAGACAAGTTTTGGGCACCAAGTCATTAATGTAAATAAAAAAGAATAGCGGGCCAAGCACTGATCCCTGTGGGACACACGAGGTGACTGGAACAGTACGAACTCGTATTGCGTGCAGTAACGAACTGTAGGCGGTTAGTTAAAAAAGCATCAATCTAATTTAATATACAGGAACCATTGTTAAGTGATTGTAGTTTATGAAGAAGGAGTCTCTGGGAAACTTTGTCAAAGGCTTTTGAGAAATCCACAAGAAAACACAATTGGTTTAATTATGATTATCAAGAGAACTATGGAGATCATGAGTGAGAAATAGTAGTTGCGTTTCACATGAAAAATTTTCTCGAAAACCATGTTGTGAACTTGTGAAGTCATTAGTTTCAAGATAATTTACCAACTGCGAGTAAATGACGTGTTCAAATATTTTACATGGCGCACTTGTTAAAGAAATTGGTCGATAATTGGATGGGTTTTGTATTTTGCCAGATTTGTGTAAAGGAACCACCTTCCCAACCACCCAATCGCTCGGGACTATGCCATGGATTATAGACTGCATATAAATTTTTGAAAGAATTATTGAACAACACATATTACAATTTTTAAAGAACTTGTTATTATTCCCATCTATTCCGGCGCACGACTAAAGCTTTCTATCATTAAGAATGCCGGCAACCCCAATCGCGTCAACTGCCACTGGGTCCATAGGCAACAAATCAGAAAACGACAATATCGGTACTTGGTTAACATCAGAGGTTGTAAAGGGCATACTAAAACATCATTTCATACACTTAATTTTTCAGTTACTGGTATACCTATACCATCATATGACTGAAGAACAATGTGGGACTCACACTTGGGATTAACGACATTCCAAAATTGTTTAAGACTATTTGCTAGCATGATATTTAGTGTATGATAATAAAAATGTGTCTTATCTTCCGTAACAGCTGATGTATATTCTTGATCTGCAGTTTTGTACGCTGCCCACCGTGCATCAGTGGATGATCGTTTGGCAGCGCGAAACAGTCTTTTTTTTTTCTATTTCGCAGACGCCTGAGATTAGCGTTAAACCAAGGCGGGTTTGTGTTGCAACAGATCTTCCTTGATGGTATGCACTTTTAAATTAATAATAAAATAACATTGTATTATGACGTCTCTAGGGCTTTTTTTTCCATATATATTCCGCCTTTAGTTGGGAAATGCGTTGTCCTCAAAAAGTTCACTGGCGAAGCATGGGTGCCGAAATTTCAAAAGATGCTCGAATGTGCAAAAACAGCCGAACCATCCCCTTTTGAGATCGGGTTTTTCAAAAAAAGATTCATTTTGAAGTATTTGCCATAGTACCAGGATGTGCTCGAGGGCTCTATACTTCATATTCTGTCCTTACTTGGGGACTGAAATGTCTTCAAAAAGTTCCCTGGTGCCCAAATTTCAAAAGATGAACGAATGCGTAAAAACAACCGAACCACTCCCACTTTGCGACGATACTCCTCAGTATGTATTGATTTTTGATGATTTGGCATGATGGACGTGGATGTAAAAATTAACAACCGCGTTTTCGCACCGAAAGTCTTTCGCCTGCTGTATGGGGAGTAACTTTAGCGCGCCACCACGTTTCCCATGTGCTGCGATTCTTTCTAACATTTTATGATTTAGTGTTTTTTCGATGACGCTCGGCAAGTTTCTAATTTGAACAATGTTTATTTATACTAATGAAAACTATTCAACAAATTCTAGTTCATTATTCAACTTATCGTGACAATTAGCCTCATATCTAATGTCCCCCTGGCCTTGGAACTTACGTGATTATACTGCTTTAATGTAGCCTTAACGAACTAAAAAAGAAAACATACGTGAAAAGCTTAAAATAAACACCCTGTATGCGTGATATAAATGTAATAAATTTAATATTGTAGTACATTCGCACGTAGTATAAATGCCGCATAAGCGATAGTTTTTATACTTTGTTTCTGCCTAAGTCCAGACGCAGTCGACGGTATACGAGCTAATGAGACCAATCAAGCAGGGTTAAAAGAGCAAGTCACTATAGTCCGTTGCAACTCAAGAGGGTAGGGCGAGGGAAAGGAACGCCGGGGAGGAAGAAGCAGGCGGAACGCTAAAGAGAGGAGGAGGTTTCCCCTCTTCTCTCCAGCGTTTCATCTGCTTCCTCCTCCAGCCTTCCTTTCCCTCGCCCTACCTTCTTGAGCTGTAACTTATTAGAGACCTTTTCGGTTTAGGATTTGTTCAGCGATGATAGAACACGTACAAAAATATGACGAACACCCTGATGGCATTTGACGCTCTCTGATCGGTACCAGGCATCGGCTGCGTCTGAACCAGACTCTACTCAAGATACTGTATTTCAAACACTTTTTGAAGTATCTTGGTAACTTGCAAATACTTTTGATCGAGAGTATTTGAAACTCTATTTTAATTACATTTCTGAGTATCTTGAACTCATTATCTCAAATACATTTTTGACATTCCCTCCAATTTCCGAGTTTTTTCGGTATGAAGTGGCGTGGGCGTGGCACGAGCAAACTTGAACATCCTTTCGAGCAACCAGGTCTTGTTGCTAGCTCTGATAAGCTACGATGACTTAGATTAAGCTCGTGAAAACATTGCTTATGTGCCGATTGTGACTCATATTTCATCCCAAAGTTCGGACGATGAAGGCGTTCTACTTCGCTTCGTGTCGGCGCCTTTTTTTCCTTAGAGTTAAAAAAAAAATCCTCAAACAGTTACGTTGGCCGCGAGGGTTCCAGGAGGCGACTCTCAACTGGCAACAATGAAAAATTTATACTTTTCCCTACCCGCGTACGTCACCCGCGGGCAGGCGGACGAGCGACTCGGGCAGCCGCGAAGTGGCTTTCCAGGCGCCACCGATCGAGATGATTTTTTACAGCTTCAAGGTAGAAAGTTCCTTTGCAATGG
Source organism: Ixodes ricinus (assembly GCA_037355805.1). Lineage (NCBI taxonomy): Eukaryota > Metazoa > Arthropoda > Arachnida > Ixodida > Ixodidae > Ixodes > Ixodes ricinus. The sequence goes on from JAZHYW010012073.1 coordinate 21,983, forward strand.
GTAGCAATCTGTGCTCCACGGTTGATTGTAGCAACAGTGCCGGGAAAAATCTTCTCATTTACCCTTGTTTTCGTAGGAGAAAAAAAAATAGCGTTCCCCGGCAGCAATGGAGGCCAGCCACGTCAAGGTGCTTTTGCGCGAGCTGTGTGCCGAGAGAACTAGTGCATGGGCGTACCAACCGGAGGGGGGGGGGTGGGCGCTCGCCCCCTCCCTGAGACAGCCGCCACTGGCCACTGGGCAGGGCAAACACTGACCGGTGGCGCCCAAGGGATACCAATTGGTATCCCTGGGCGCCGGAGAGACGATGCCCTTAAGGGCACCGCCCTCCGGCCCTGGTGGAGAGGGAAAAAGTCCAATTTGCCCCCCCCCCCCCAAAAAAAAAAAAAAAAAAAAACGTTGGTACGCCATCGAATTAGTGTCACGTGAAACATTCTCACTTATGCTCGGAATACTTTATAGCCGCGTGCTGCGAGTGGAGTATCCTTCAGCAGCTGCAACAGCCTCAAGAGCGGCAAGCGCAAACTCAATCCGGCTGTGACCACTACAACATCCGTCCAAAGAGGAGCGCTAATAATATCGAGAAAAATAGTGCACACTCTAGCACTTAGTCGACATTTTGCACAATCAAATTTGTTATTCACAATAGCTTCAGTGATGTTTTTAATTTTTTTTAATAAACACTCTATTTGTTTCTGACATCGAATCTAGCTGGGGCTACTCTCGGAGTTCCACTCACGCGACCGATATGTTGAAGACGAGAAGTGAAACATCTAAGCAAAGTTCAAGTCTGAGTTTAGATATGACTTTCGACACATTGCTATTCCTGTCTGGTATTACAGAGGCTCATGGAGCAGGTGTTGAGCTGCATTAATATACGATGGAGCAGTGGCGTCACAAGGGGGGGGGGGCGGGGGGGCGGACCGCCCCGGGTGCAGCACTAAGGGGGTGTCGCGGCGGGCCACGAGAGCGGGGGGGGGGGGGAGTCGCGGCGATACACGCGAGAGCGGGGGGGGGGAGGGTGGAGGGTCGCCGTGGGCCAGCGGTGCGGGGGGGGGGCGCGGTGGGCTACCGCCCCGGGTGCCGCCGACCCTCGTGACGCCACTGCGATGGAGCCTCTGCCTGGCTTGTCAAATGGTTGGCGTGCAATATTCTCTCGCAGAAGAAGTGTTGAAAACGTCTTCAATTAATTTTATTGCGGAGGAATGTTATATATGGCTGAAAAGATTTTTTTAACCATGAAAATATTAATGTCGTTGAGGGGAGGCATGCAAATTTACAGGTATGGAAACTGTGCTAAACCAAAACTTAATTTATAAAAAAATCTTATATAGAATTACCCTTTTCCCATGTGCACTTGTGAATGAGCGTTCGAACGCGTTGCATTTTACTGCGAAAGTAAAAAGAAAAAGAAGAAATACGGCTGCATATTTTTCTTTGAGTAACTTATGTTAATTTATTTTGAAATAAAAGTTTTATAATGCATTTCTATACCTTACGCACTATTGTATCTTCAAGCAAATATTCTTTATTTGAAGATGAACAGTGTATTTGTGTATTTTATTCGCATTCGATCCATTGCACCTTGATGTTTGGCTTGGTGGTTGCGGAGTTCGTTTCATTGTCATTTTTACACGATCTTCATGACCAGTAACTTGCCATGTGGTCTACACGAATGCAGTTCATTACATTCTATACATTCCATTGTTTACGAGAATCACAGTCTGCATGTATTATAATGTCACAGCCCAGCAGGCGCATGTTCGCCGCTTTGGAAGGCCAGTAAAGTACGCGCCACACGCGCGAACGCTGAAAATGGCATCGGCCAGAAGCGCTTTTCTGGAAAGGTCTATAGATATTTTGCTAAATTACTTAAGCACCAAGGAGCATATGCATGCCACAAGAGCAGTTACACGTGCTGGCGCCTGTAACAGTAATTTTTCTAAAGAAAATTTAAAACAAATGGCACGTTCTTTCGGGTAATACGAGCGTGTGGGGCACCTGTACCCACATTCCAAGAATTTTCCGCGGTGTTTGGGTTATTTGTCAAAAACATTTATTGTGTGACTCTCCGATCTTTCTTCGCCAGTCAGCTTCTGATAAAAATAGAACCGATTTACTAGCGATATCACAAAACTAGCGAGCCGCGGCTTCAGCGTACCGAATTGCCAAAAACGGTTTTATCAAAATTCCAATTGCTTCCAATTTTTTTTACTTTCTCATAGTTCAGCACGTAGGCCAAGGTCATACTTTGTGCAACCAGAGATTATCATCCCCTTCAGATAGCACGAACGCCCCTGTTTTCTCGCTGCTTGACGCGAGAAAGGCGGGCGCCTTCCAAAGCGGCGAACATTTGCGCGCTGGGCAGGGACCCAACATATGTAGACTGTTATTCTCGTAAACAATGAAATGTATAGAATGAAATGAACTGAATTTGTGTAGACCAGATGGCAAGTTACTGGTCATGAAGATCGTGTAAAAACGACAATGAAAAGAACTCTGCAAACACCAAGCCAAACATCAAGGTGCAATGGAATCTGTATAAAATACACAAATACACTGTTCATCTTCAAACAAAGAATATTTGTTTGAAGATACAATAGTGCGTAAGGTGCAGAAATGCATCGTAAAACTTTTAATTCAAAATAAATTAAGATAAGTTACTCAAAGAAAAATGTGTACCCGTATTTTTTTTTTTTTTTTTTGCTTTTGGAGTAGATTGCAACGCGTTCAAACACTCATTCACGAGTGCACATGCGGGTAATTTTATATAAGATTTTTAAATCAAGTTTTGTTTTTGCACAGTTTCTATCAGCTGTAAATATGCATGCCTCCCCTCAACGACATTATTATTTACATGGTAAAAAAAAAATCTTTTCAGCCATCTATATAATATAACATTTCTCTGCAATAAAATAAATTGAAGACTTTTTCATCACTTCTTCCGGCGAGAGAATATTGCACGCCAACCATTTGACAAACCAGGCAAAGGCTCTTTCGTATATTAATGGAGCTCAACGCCTGCTTACATAAGCCTCTGTTATAGCAGACAGGAATAGCAATGTGTCGAAAGACATATATCTAAACTCAGACTTGAACTTTGTTTAGACGTTTCACTTCTCGTCTTCAACATACCGGCCGCGTGAGTGGAACTCCGAGAATAGCCCGAGCTGATATTCCAAAACCAAATACGTAATTATAAAAAAAAACAAATATGAGGCAGTTGTGAATAACAAATGTGATTGTGCGAAATGTCGACTATAGTGCTAGAGTGTGTACTATTTTTCTCGATATTATTAGCGCTCCTCTTTGGACGGATGTTGTAGTGGTCACAGCCGGATTGAGTTTGCGCTAGCCGCTCTTGAGGCTGTTCCAGCTGCAGAAGGATACTCAACTCGCAGCACGCGGCTATAAAGTATTCCGAGCAGAAGTATGTATATGTTTCACGTGACACTAGTTCTCTCGGCACACAGCTCGCGTAAAAGCACCTTGACCACGGTTACACCGTGACCTTGACGTAGCTGGCCTCCATAACTGCCGGAGAACACTTTTTTTTTTTCTCCTCGAAAACAAGGTTAAAAAGAAGGTTTTTCCCGGCACTGTTCCTACAATCTATCGCGGAGCACTGATTGCTACCCAATGCAAAGGAACTTTCAACCTTGAAGCTGCGAAAAAATAATCTCGATCGCTGGCGCCGAAAGCCGCTTCACGGCTGCCCTAGTCGCTCGTCCGCCTGCCCGCCGGTGACGTACGCGGGTAGGAAAAAGTAGGGATTTTTCACGGAGAGTCGCCTCCTCGGAACCCTCGCGGCCGGCGTGACTTGAAAATTCAATAACTTCAAGGAAAATTTTTATTTATAAAATATTTTGCTTATCAGTTGAGAAAGGGTTATTGATGCGGTCTGCCAATTTCCAGCCAAATCGAAGACCACCAAAAACAATCAGGTGGAGTTCACCTTTAAAGGTTGTCCTGAGGAGGTTCCTGACATCGCCTAAATTTGGCGGTAGCTCACACCGCGGGCCCTAACCATCCTAGAAATCCATAAATCATAATGATGTGCAGTCGATTTCCCTATTAAAAAATCAAAGATCGAACATACCGAGGTCATCTACGCTTCTACGGCGATGGCATTCCGGCAGGCAGGACGACATGTGACCATTGAAAACGCGGCAGTACGTTGAGATTACAAACGCTGTTATTATGAAATGAGTAGGCTTTTGTAGATGATAAAAGCAAATTAAGAGTTGTCGAAAAATGTAGTTTTTCGCAGAGAGGGAACATAATACTGCAGCAATCTCAAAAACAACACACTATGTTTGCTATGTTTTTTTGTTTTTTTCTTTTTGCGTGAGCGTTGTGTTTGGTTGTCAGCACTCAAGCGCGCGCTCGCTGGGTTGAATAGCCGCGTGCATTCGAGGTATCATTTCGCGGTTCCACCAGTCGAAGGCGCGAGGATCCTTCGCTTGCTATTGGCTGACAGTAATCCTGGTTTCGGAATATGCTCCTCCCATCGCCGGAGATGACCTCGGTGTATTGCGATCTTCTATTGCTTTTTTACTAGGGAAATCGGCCGCGTATCGTCATGATTGTGGGATTTCTAGGATGCTTAAAGCCAGCAGAGTGAATTGTCGCCATATTTAGGCGATCTCGAGAACCTCCTCAGGGCTGATAGTGCAGTCAATGCCACAAGCAAGAGAGCTCGAGGTCGCTGCTCTGAAGCGTTCTTCCGCAGAACGAGCACTCGCTCTAGAAATGCACGTCTCAAAGCCAGAAGCGCGGGCTAGCTCGCGCTTGTTGCTATGGCTGCAGTCTCAGCTGAAGGGCGAACAAAGTATTGGGCAGGAGATCAAACTATTAGCGGCGAGATGTTTTGGTGGCGCCCTCCTATGGTTCCCTCTCGTGACGTCATTACCTCGCGAGCAACAAGTTCGGTGGTGTCCGTAATGAGCATGGTGGAAGCTTGAAATCATAGCACTCTCAAACCAACACTGCCAACACCGTCAAAATTGAAGTTCTTCTATTCCTCTTATATCGGTCGATGGGAAATCCTTTTCTGACGTCATAATCAGCATTCGGCGTATCGTGGAAGACCGATCACAGCGACGCTTTCGATCGCTCACGTCGCCAATAGGGAGCGCTTTCTCGAACTCGTTGTCCCCACAGCCCGATGTTTACGAACACAGCATAAGAAAGAAACTGAACCTCACCTAGCACGGTCTGGGCACGAGCGCTTCGCTCTTATATGTGCTTTGGTCGCACGAGGAGCGGCCTTCGAATCGTAATCTTCGATTTTTCGATCACAAAACAAACAAGAAGACACGCTTTATTGTTCCCACCGCTGAATCGTACCACTAGAGGCGTGACTGTTTGATCTCCTCCCAAAAGTATCATACACAGCCCACCTTGACAAATGCCTGCTGTATTAGCTTGCAAAGAAGCGTGTACAATACGTAACTCAGCACTAATATATTCCCTTATTCATAAAATTCTCACTGTGAACGATCTAGAAAAAAAAAATTATTGTATAGTCCGCACCTGTAGATAGTCCGATTCGGGTAAAATTTAAACTTTTAAAGATGTATAGTCTGCGGACTACAATCCTAAAGATATTGCACTACTTTGCGCGAATACAGCTTACGAACGGATCCCTGACGTTGATGGCCTATGAAACACGCGTTCGTTTTTCACCCGCACGCAATTGAAGTCCCAGAAACAAATTACAGAGAAAAACGAGCAGCGTTGACCCCCTCCAACTCGCAGCCAGAACAAGCGGCCACGTGATCTGGAGCCGGATTATATGCCGCCAATGTTGACGCATGGCCACGCGCTGGGGTTGGCAAAGCACAGGACACGCGCTGAGGTCCAGACATTGTTATGGCTCGGCTATTGTCGCCGTTGAAGCGATTGGACACGGGCCACTACCCGAATGCTTCTCGAGCTAGTAACTGTCACGAGGCCCAAATCGAGCGCCCACGCAATGCTCGGGTCCAATCTATGAACCGCATTCAAATATCTGTCACTTGGGTGTACTGCGATACCCCGCGTTACGTCATCAAATTTTGCTAAAGAGAGATTGAATGAAAATGACGTGCAGCTTTTGTCCTTGAAACTACACCGCAACAAAGGAGTTTCTTGGCCGGCATGTCCTAGTTTTTATTTTAAAAATGGGCAAAGATTGAGGTTTTCGGCGCCTTCTCAACTCCTTCACTAACTCTCCGAGTCACGTGCGCTGTGACGTCAATGGGGAAGGCGCGGAGTCCCGGTGAAGCTCTCTTTAGAGCCATCAGTGAGCGGCGAGAACTCCTCCGCCGCGACCGCGCGACCACGTGCTGGCGGGCGCAGCGCGAGCAATATGGTGAAAGGAGTGAAAGTCATGATCCGGGTCCGGCCATACTCCGTCCGGCCCCTGTCCCCCCTCCCCTTCCGGCTTCTGGCGGCTCGTTCCGGGCTGCTCGATCGGCTCTGTGGACCTAGGATAGATGGCGCCACTGAAAACTCCGTATAATGAAAAGTTTCATGTCGGATGATAACAGGTATTCGACGCATTTATATTTATGTTGGAATCGAGAAGATTTAGCAGAAAAGTTACCTTTATCGAGCAGGTATTCGCACAACTTGCTATCTTTCTACAAGATTCCCCATTGACGTCATGCCGCGTGTTTCTCATGGCCGCCGCTCGCGGCTGCAGGTCGAGGAATATTCTCATTTTTGCCTCGCGATTACGCGGCGGAATCGCAACATTTCGAAGGAAGGAGGTGTGTTTTCTGTCCTTTGTGACAAGGTGAACAATGTCAAAAGTAGAAAACGCCAATTCTTTCAACGTTAAAATCGTTGCACAGCTCCTTTAAAGGGATGGTGAACCCGAAATTTGGATTTCAGAAAAACAATGCAGGAGATGTAGGCGGGACACTACAATCCCTACAACACTACTCGTAAGGCGATATCTCGAATGGACGGCCGTATTTTGAGAAAAAGAGGTCGAGATTGAACAAGGCCGACGAGGCGCGTGACGTCAAGATGCTCGTTCCTCTCTCTTCGCTTCGCTCCATCAAGGCGGCGAAGGCGGAGAAGACGCGAGACCGTTCCCTCTCCTTCATCGGAGAAACATGACGTCAACAAACCTGTCAAATGCGCCTCCTTTTCTTGAAAAATACGGTCATCCGTTTGAGATATCGCTGTATGAGTGATGTTTTGGTGTTTGTAGCATCCCATTGCACGCTTTTGCCGCGTGTTTGTGGAATCGAGATTTCGGTTCAGCATCCCTTTAAGGGCGTAAATTTTTTGTCTGTGGCATCGGATACTATGGGCTCTAAAGATTTGAATTCAGCCAAGTCCGTGCGTGTGGGCAGATGGCACTGTTCCGAAGGCTCGGAGGATTTAGATTTAAAGGGGCACTCAAGTGCTTTTTGCCAGAAGCTTGTTTTTGGTACGATGTTGTTTGTTGGGTATTATCAGCTTTAAAATGGCAAGGCGTCCTAGTAAACTCAGCTATAATGGAAGTGCACGGCACTATTTTCTCCACCCCTCCATAAAATCTGACAATCAAAAATAGTTAATTGACCAGACCTCACGCTAAGCGTCTCCACGCATGCGTGAACGCCTGCAGAACTGTGGGTTCACAGTAGTTCACAATAGGCAGGTGACAGTGCACGAGACGGCCCGTCGTCGCCTCGTGCTCTGCAGCTCGCAGACCCGCAGCGGTGTTGTAGCAGCGTCATGAAAGCTATGCGGAGCGCGTGCGTCTGCGTCTGCTTTGTAGGAGTTGTGGGGACGTCAGAAGGCTCGGAGGCCTGATTGGCTCTGGACTCCGGGACAGTTGGCAGACCTCAAAGCAAGCTGGCCTTGGGGTCTACCCTCTATCCTTCAATCAGAGCCAATCAGGGCTCGGCGTCTTTCTGAGCGTCACCACAACCCCTGCAAAAAGAGCAGACGAGGCTTGCAGCTCTTACGCATACTGGTTGCATGCCGGCGGCGGTAGCGCAGCTGAGAGCCGGCCCCGTGAGATCGGTCATTTCGCGGAGATTCCGAGCGTTACTATTAATGCTCTTTTTAAGCGCGTTGTTACGTTATATTTTGTCCAAAGATGCCAAATCTTTGGGTGTAGGGAAGACGTAATACAACAACGATTCTTTGAACACGCCGCCCGATCGCCGCCTCTAGTGCATCATGCTCCAGGGGCGGCGTAAAAGAGGGCGCGTTAGGAGAGTTTGACTACATTTCTATTAGGGATTCGGCCGCCCATAAACTTAACTTGTGTGTACTTTTTTTTTTTGCGATGCTTAGAGACGATTTTAGATTTCACTTGAGGGCACCTTTAAGGTCAGACACCATATCTATAGAACATAAATAAGGTCAAAGACTAAAGATATGATGTTAATGCAATTACCTAATACAAAAGGCGCAGCGAGCTGGACAGAGAATAACGCGCTCCGCTGGAAATGGAGAGGTCCGTGGTTCGATACCAGGATCAGGCGGATTTTTTCTGTCGCGCGCCGGTCACCACAGTTATGTGTGGAGATTGGTGTTTGTCCTTTGTCCCCCTTGTTCCCCTTCTCAACAGAGGTTGTTATCGTTATACCAAAGGTATGCATAGAAATCTTGCGTCGACCATCGAAGTTCAAGTCTCCAATATAGATCCAATGTCTCAGGTTAAAGGCCACAACCAGTGGCGTAGGCAAAGGGGGTTCCGCCGTCCATGAGGTCAATCGCTTTTTCGACCTCAACGAGGTGGTCATTCGCTCTTTCCACCTCAACGTAAAGGCGAAGCCGATCCAGCTCTCCTGCACGCGCCCGAAATGCTGCGAGAAAAAACAAGTGGCAAGGAGGTGACTACCGACTAAGGGATCGATCACGTGACCGATCGCTCACGGAGGCCGACCGCTCGACGACCGCTGGCGCGGAGCGCTCGGGTCGCGTCTCGCGCCGTCAATATTGCTCTAAATGTTTGTTTTTTTCGCGCAAAATTAGTTTTTTGACACGCGTGTCCCAAAAAAACTGTTAAAAAAACGTGTTTTTTTTGTTTTGTTTTTTAAATCCAACTTTTTTCTTACTCATTTTGTTATGTATTTTTGTTTTGTGTGGGCGTGACAAGTTCTGCAAGTTCATTTGTTGACGCATCTGTACGGTGACCAGACGTCCCGTCTTGGCCGGGACAATCCCGTTTTTAAGGTCCGCTTCTGCCGTCCCGTCTTTTTGTCCCAATAAAGGATCATGTCCCATTTTCGCAGGAGTACATAGTTTCAAAATTGGCACCAAGCGAGTAGAAGCAAACCGAAACTATGCCTACTCGTTACAAGTATAGTTGACAAATATTACCGTAGGTACTTCAAAATATTTACCCAGAGCGTGAAATTTAGAACTGCTCTTGCCCTCAAACACCTTCCAAATGGGTGCATGGAACTGAACTGTGAGTGTGACTGTACCAGGGCTTAGTGCAATATGGTAAAGATTTGAAATAGGATCAGTTATTTAATTAAATTTGTTCTCCCAATCTCACTCTTTAATACCTCGCCCCCCCCCCCCCCCTCCCCCTTTGCTGGGATACGCGTCCCGCGTTCTACCTTGGGGTATATGGTCACCATACGCATCTGAAACACCTGGAACTTTCCGTGAGTCACCTTTTGTTTTTACGGCTAGGTTCCCCAGGATGGTGTCCGTGTATGTCGACACAAACCTACCTGGACAGCTACCGCCATCTATAAGCGACGGCGGCAAGCACACAACCAGTACGGTTTCCGCCGTCGCTAGTAGAACGGCTGAACGTTTTGTTTCGCGCTTTTCCGTCGTCACATGTCACGCGCCAAAACCTGCGGCCTGTGGTATGTGGTCTGGCAACCGACGACTGAACGAAATTGCGCAATCTTTACGACGATCCAAGATCCAAAACATGCGTTCGACCATTCGCGACGAGGTTGTTGTATCGAGGCCGTTGAGGAGATGATCTGCGGAACAACGCTACGTGGCTCCGCGAACGTTGTAGGCTCCTTGTCGCGGGCCTGGCTCGGACGGCGGAGCCCGGCGAGTCTGGGCAGTCGCATCTGCCGCACCGTCGCTTACGCCGCCGCGACCGAAGACCCGAACCGGGGCCCTCGACGCCACCGTCTCCGGACCGTCCTCTTGACCGGCACCGCGACCGCGGGTCTCCTAGTCGGATGGGGAACTTCTCGAGCCCACGCCAAGCAAGGTAGCCCTCCCGCTCAAAACCTGACAAAGCAGTCCCGAACGAGCGCCGTTTTGCAGAACCGAAGAGCCGTGCCGACGATCCGGTGCCCGGCCTCCCGGAGTACTCGGCGGACGACGTCGCGCGACACGCCACCAAGGAGGACAGGATCTGGGTGTCGTACAAGAGCGGCGTCTACGATGTCACCGACTTCGTGGACCAACATCCCGGCGGGGACAACATTTTGCTGGGGGCCGGCGGAGGCATCGACCCCTTCTGGAACCTCTACGCGGTCCACAAGACTCCGGAGGTACTGTAGTGCTATTGACTCAACTCAGTGACGCTGGAAATCGCTTTCGCACTTCGAGCCATTTTTTCCCCCACTATACTCACTGACAGAATGAGAACGGCAGGGACGCGCGGGTGCGTTGCCGAAGGTAGGACGCTCGCGCTGAAGGCAATACAACTGAAGCTCCTTGCCGTTCCCACCTTGTCAGTGACTACGGCCGGATAGACCCATTACTAGATTTTAAGGCGACAAAGTTGTGATTCAGTGTGTTCCGTCGAACTGAGCACCGCTTCGCTCGCGCGCGCCCGAATTGTGTTCAGATTCTGGGGATGCTGGAGGGATTCCGCATCGGCAACCTCAAGGCCAGTGACGTCGGCGCGGCGACGGCCGGCATCGACGACCCGTACGCAACCGACCCCAGGAGACATCCCGCGCTCAAGCCGGCTTCGGTGAAGCCGTTCAACGCGGAACCTCCACTGACCATCCTCGCGGACAACTACAAGACTCCCAAGTGAGCTGCCGTGTCTCGATAGGATGCGTCAGAAGTCTTGATAACGTAGCAACATCGCTCCTCCTTTTTTTTTTTTTTTTGTAGATAAGAGAAAGGATGTGAAAAGAATCGCGGAGCCTCAGACACTTGAGGCGACCATATGACAGTAATGTCAAGTGTCCCTGCCAGGAGGGCCTCTGTCGCATCGCCTTCTTTGACAGGCAGTAACGTTAAGTGGTGCCACAAGAGAGGCAATGCAAGACTGAAGAACATTGCAGTTGTGGCACCCAAATGTTTGCCATTGGTGACACCAATTGCCAGCGGCGTAGACTTTCCATTTTCCCGGGGGGCAGGCTGAGAAGTTCCCCGGGGGGGGGGGGGTGCAGCGCGTTATGTTTTCGCCAGAACTGGAGATTGAAGCTAACGCAAGCACGCTGGGATTACATTTCCCACGTATTTTGTCAATAAAGGCAACGTGGGCGTTATTTTGTTTACATCCTACTACTAGAAGCTCGTTACATGGCACGTAAACAGCGTCTCGGAAATAATATATAATAATAATAATAATAATAATGGTTTATTTTCCAGTGCCCACAAACAACCTAGCGTTCTATTGTGTGGTGCACAAACATGGGTGAAGTATTATACATTTAAGACAAAATACAAATTATCAAAGACAAACTAACAACAAACACAAGCAAAAAAAAAAAAAAAAGATCAAGGCCCGGGCTCGGAGGGGGCTCTGCCCCCCTGGATCTCACCAGGGGGGCACGAGCCCCGTTGCCCCCATAGTCTACGCCTATGCCAATTGCCATCATTTTTATCTTGTGTCTCATGCCATATAATTGCCATATAATGCATTTCATTGTAAACTCTGTCCTTTCCTAATTCTTTAAACTTTATTCAGATACTATCATTTCTTGGAATACAATAGAAGTGGCATACTATGAAAAAATGCTCGAGGTACACCTAAGCACTTCGTATGAGTTGTGAATGCGAAAGCATGCATGTCATTCTTCTGCTCCCTTATTTCGTCTGCGGCAGAGCACGCCCTCTCCTCGCCGCTCTGACCTTGGACGCTTCGTGTTACTGGCGCGGTGATGGACACGCAGTGCCATGGGGTGGCAGTCATTGAAACTGACGCGCAGCGGCCAATGGGAGCCTCGTTCCTTGAAACTACGACGTGCGCCAGCCAATGGGACGGAAGCCGAAATCCATCAGCTTTATTCCGCTCCTTTGGAATCGGGGAAACTAGGTGCCGTTTGGCTAGGCTTTACGCATGGTTTTACAGCTGGGGGCTGGCATCGCTTGGAGAAAGGATTTAATGTGCCGTTTGGCGCGGCTTCAAAGCTGATGACGTCGGCTCGCTCCATGAGACAGTTAATGCTTTTGCATTAAACAAAAAACCGAAAAAAAAACCCCACCCAAATTGCAGAAACAAGCAAATGATTCTAGCTTTCCCCTCCCCTCTCTTCTGCTAGCTGTTGGCAGGTGCAACGGATGTTTAGTAATCGCACCTGTCAAAAACTGTGGTTACGTGGCTTAGCTTACTCCACGGTCTAAAGCCTGTCGTGTTTGGACGCCAGGAAAAAAAAAAAAGACAACGAAACAAATGCAATCTAGAAACGCCATCCATCTGTCTTTCTTGTTTGGCACTCTCACCCATTATTTGTAACTTGTAACGAATTGTTAGACGTGGAAAGTTTGAGCTTGTGAGGCCAAATGGAATACCGCCTTATTCTTGAACAATTGGAGCAAAGCACAACTGGTTTCTTGGTGGCATAAGCCACAAAGGTATGATTAGGGTTAGCCAGTTGTCCCATGTTTCCCAGCAGCCCAAAGAGCAACTACTAAAGCAATGCTCCTTTCTACGACACACCATGCTGCCGCAGCCATTATGCTTCCTGAGGTTTCTTTGTTCTCTTTCCCTTTCCTTTTATGTTGCACATCCCAGGTGGCTGTCATGAAGCTGCACCTACACTTATGTTAACTGAGTTGCAGGTTTTTAGATATCAGTCTCCAGCAGAATGGAGAACATGTGAACTATTCTTTGTGCGTTATTCGCTTAGCCTCATACATCAAACAGCGGCGATTGTAGGATGTGCCACCACCTGGAATTTGCCTAAATGTTGTAAACATGCAGGTAAGGGTATTTAATGTTTTACTAATTAATGGGTTAATTTTGAGATTTAGCAAGGTCTGCAATTTATACGGAATACTTTTCAGCCCTCGGTTTTTGTGATCCCGGAAACAATTGTGCACTGTATTTTGCAATCTGGCAACTACTGCCAGCAGGTAGAGTGCGATGTCACCGACGCTCATTGCAAAGAGCCGCCGGAGCAAAATCTCTGCTGCGCTCCTAATTCTTTTATCATAATTCAAAACATGCTGATTGAAATATCCATCACATGTCCGCTTTCTTTTCTGTATCAAGTCAACAGTGTGACTACTTTTTTCAGCTGTGCAACACGAAGTTGTTCTGTGTTTGGTGCACATCGGAATTTCCTACCAGCTAAGATCCAAGATTTCTTTCGTGGGCTCTTTGACTTGGGGACCTGATCCCAGAAATGTTTAATCAAGACATGTGAGGCGCCTAACTTCTCGTTCGTCCTTAAATATGTCCCTCAACATTGGTGAAGAGGAAGGTCTTTTCACGTCTCTTGCATCGGCGCAGTGAGCTGTTTTACGTGCGGAACCACCTGCCGGTCCCTGATGTCGACCCCGAAGATTACGTGCTAGAGGTGGAGGGCATCGATGGTGAATCTCAGGTGCTGACCCTCGAAGACATCAAGACCAAGTTTGAGAAGGTGACCATCACGTCGGTCGTGCAGTGTGCCGGCAACCGCCGCTCCGAGCTGAACAAGGTACTTCTGCTGTCGTCTTGCCCTTATGAATTTGACCTTCTTCTCCCTCACTACTTTTACGGCGATGGCTGTTATGGGCGCTTCCCACTACTGGAAATTACTTCTATCAATGTCGTAGTAGGATGTAGGGCATGGGTGTAGGGTGTCCGTCGTCGATATCACCAAATCTTTGAAGAAGATTGCCTGCTTCCACGGAATTCGATCCTGGGTCCGCCGCGTGTGAAGCTGGCGCGTTTCCACTGGGTTGCGCCACAGCTTTGACTGGGTTGCCTCAATGTCCTTCTGTTTAGGGTGATGGCATTCTTTGTAGTACCCGATGCCGACTGGATCTACATTCTGAAAAATATGAAGAAATGGCCGCTAAAATGCCGCCATAGCGCTGTCCATGCCAAGAGCTCTTGCCGGGAGACGCGCTTTCACGCACTTTGGAACAGAAAAGAAACAACAGCATTCGGAACCATTTTGTTCCCAATGCTCTTGGTTACGGAAATGCCCAACGACTTCACCGTGGCCCGTCGCAGCTACCGCTGTGACTGTATCGTAAATTAACACAAAACTGCTCTTTTTTTTTTTTTTTATAGCACAGCTTTTAGGCTTTTGTTTTCGGGTTGAGCAGCATCGCCGTCGGCGTAATTCCGCACGTTGCATCATGGGACCTCAGTTTCCCCGCTAAATTTAGCGGGGAAACTGAATTGGTTTGGAGGCCACGCGACGTCAGTTTTCCCGCTAAATTTAGCGGGAAAATCATTTATTGCTACATTTAGCGGGAAATTTAGCGAAAATATCCTGCTAAATACGTGGAGGGAGCGCATCTCCTCAAGAGCTGTGCTCCAATTTTGCATTACAGTGGAATGTAACCGTCTTTCATTTTTTCTTCTCTTGTCTTTGTTTGTGTTTATGTACTTGTTGGAAGCAATGTCCGTAAAGGAGCAAAATTAGTTTCAGGTAAATGCGCATCTAGTGAAAGGACTCTGGGAAATCCAACGTTAAGACACCTGAACTGTCGTAACTGCAAAGATACCTGCATGAATTTTGGGCAGAAAGGCTCCATAAGCAGTCGGTATCTTACCATACAGAGCTAGAGAAGTGACTACCTAATTGATAGTATGCATGTTATTACAACTATTAATTACAATTCTAGTAACTGTAAGTTAGTTACAGTACTGGTGTAAATTGCAAATTAAAGCAGTTACAGTTACTTTTTAAAATGATGTTGACAAACACAGAAATTCACATTGATTGAATCTCAGCAGGAGAGCTACACATTATTACCACTCCCTGAAACTGTAGCAGGAGTAGAGTGCCGAATCAAAAAGGGAACGGTGCCATCATTTCTATTGGGATGAGAACTGAGCCGTCGGTCTGCAGTCACAACACGCCTCAACGTCATTGGATATTTTCTTAGTGGAACAATATAAATAATGGGACGAACATAAAATACATGTTCCCATTATTTGTATTACCCTTACTGTCGAGACCGGTTATAACGAAGTCAACGGGAATCGGAAATCACTTCGCTATATCCGCTATTTCGTTATAACCGAGTTCGGTTATAACGAAGTCTAAAAAGGAGTGGGAAATCGTGGTCGCTTCGCTGTAGCCGCTATTTCGTTATAACCGTCTTCGTTATAACCGGTCAGGACAGTACCAGCAGGCTCTCCATTCCAAGTTATTGGAACAGATAGTGAGTAGCTATATAGTTTAAATTTTACTGAAACTGGTTTTGAGTAACCATAACTATAAATACACCTGTAAAAATGTAACTGTATTTGCAACTTAATTACATTTCAGCTCCAGTAACTGCAACTGTAAGTTACTTTTGCAGTTCTTGTTCTCCATTATGTTTTTTGGGCCGACTCTCGTCTCAAGGACTGGCAGAAAAGTGAGGCATATAACCGAACAGGGGGTACGCCACTTGACTGTCCTGAAAGTTCAGTTGCTTGCAGAATTTCGCTCCACCGCTTTGTGCAGACGGGAGACGCAAATGAGGGCACATAGTCGCACTGCCCTTTCCATCAATCACACAAGCTGAACGACAGCTGCAGAAAGAGCCAACGAGTGAAGGAACCGCGGATGCTCACTGCTCTCCCCTGCGTGGTGCATTTCCGTCAGGTGAAGAAGGTGAAGGGCCTGGAATGGGGCCCATGCGCCATCGGCAATGCCACTTGGTCGGGGGCGCGGCTGATCGACGTCCTGCACCACCTCGGAATGGACACGGATGACCCCCGCATCGAGCATGTGGTCTTCGATGGGCTCGACCTGGACCCCACGGGGAACCCGTACGGGGCTTCGGTGCCCGCCCACAAGGCCCTGAACCCCAAGGCGGACGTCATCCTCGCGTACGAGATGAACGGGGAGCCGCTGCCCCGCGACCATGGATTTCCCATCCGGGCCATCGTGCCCGGCGTGGTCGGCGCGCGCAATGTCAAGTGGCTTGGCAGCATTCGGCTGAGCGCCGAAGAGAGCAGCAGCTTCTGGCAACAAAATGACTACAAAGGTGGGACCAGGGGCGGATACGGGAATTTTCTGAGGGGGGGGGGGGGGGGTCAGGTGTTGGTCAGCATACCATATGTTTAGGAACCCCTTCCCCTCTCCTTCGTTTTACGCCCTAAATTTTACACATGCAGAAATCAAGAGGGGGTCAGGACATCCAGACCCCCCTCCAAATCCGCGCCTGGGTGGGACTGGTAGTAGTATGGTGCAGTCCACTTACGACGATGATGAGAAAACCCGAAAATGCAATTGTGACTGATTATCGTTGCATCTGGACTGGATACCCCATACAAAAGCGCACCGTCCTCTAGAACAGTGGTTCTTAACCACTGATGTTTTGTGGGACCCTTGTGATCGGCGGAGACGACGGAGGAATTGTTCGTGGTGAGTTGAAGGGAAAGGTATAGGCTAATTATGATAATGATTTAATAAATGTATATAACTAAGGGCTAGTGTAAAGTAGACTTCTCTCATTGACATACACGAAAAAAACTTACCCGAAAATTAAAACAATTCTTCTGTCTGAAAAAAAAAAAAAGACAACTTTTATTGCCAGGTTTGACTGATGAAGCAGGGCTTTGCGGGCCCCTAAAATGCCTTCGCAGACCCCAAAGGGTCCGTGGACCCCTCTTTGAGAACCACTGCTCTAAAGACTGATCGTTATAAGCTGTACACGTTACATGTGGTACCGTTATTAGTAGCAGCAGCCAGGTGCCACCGTAGCTTCTACCGTGGTAGCGAAAAAACTAGCGACACGAGGTGTAATGGCAGAATGGGGAACTAGGTCTGAGTAGAAAGTAAATCTGCATAGAGCTGCCAGCAGTGGCACGGCGCACGGGCCACAGCTGCTGCAGCTTCCCCCCCCCCAACCCCCTTCTCATATTTTCTGTTCTGGCCGTTTGATACTTCGGACAGGCACTTCATAGCTGCACCAACCTAATCATACAGTCAATGCAAAGAGCATTCTTCTTCGAATGCTATGAAAAAGTGGGTGTCGTAGATGAAAGCTCGCGTCTCCGAGATTTTTTGGCGTGACCATTCATCACCTCACCCGCCGTGCCATCTCTTATCTCAGTGAACCGTAGCCAGGCGGTCTTGTTCAATTCGGCTTCTATCAACCGTGTCCCAGTCACAGGTGTGCCAAGGGTAATTCTGTTGCATGCTTGTTTAGACCAGGGGTCTCCAAACCCCGGTCTGCAGGCCAGATCCGGCCGGCGGATGGCCGCAGTCTTTCTAGTGGTGCATGGCCCGAGGCCTGTTGCTACAAACGCAAAATTAAGCGAGTATAAAAAAAATGCCGCTGCGACGCGCACCAAAAGCGGAAACAAAAATGTCAGAAAGAATGAAAAAAGACAAAAGAAACTGTATCGAAATACAGGTTCTTTTGCCCTAATATTTATTGCACACTGCCATTACCGGCATTACTGTGTAACTATGATAAAATTTGTGCAACTATATGATAAAATTCCTTAGCGTTCTCATGTATATCGTGCTTAGTGTCTCGTGTCACAACCCTTGCATATTTTCATCGGATCTACCATTTTTCATTAGTCCTCTGCCCCGTGTGAATTAAGCAAAGTTCCTATGTGCTTTTATTTATGTCTGGTGACTTCTCTGGGTCATAATTATTTTCTAATCTCATAATTAGCCACAGATTACATTTGAAAAAAGAACTACTAAACATATTCATCCACCTAACAATTTTTAAGAATTATTGCTCTGGTTCGAAATTTTGTGTTAAGTGCCTTTTTAGGCTTATTTATTTACTATTTCCTCATTTCTATTGTATTATGTACTTTCCAGCCCTCGAGACTGTGACAGGTCTTAAAATCCATCTCCTTAGCCAAAACGTTGGGGAAACTCCTGGTTTAGACAGTAGGAAGTTAGCCCTGGTGGACATCTGGTGTCTTTGCCGTGAACGACAAATTTAGCTGGTACAGTACCGCTGCTTGTGGTACACGACCGCGTGCCGGTATGATACTCGTCAAGACTGAAACAGACAGGTTGGGGCTGGAACCCAGAATCTTCAGGTTCTGCAGGGTGAGCTTTCGATCCACATGCCCCGAGCTGTGGTGCATTAATACACTCAGCCACCGATGCCCTGGCAGGGAGTAAAGACGGGAGCAGAACATGGCAAATCGTAAGTGCCGACATCGTTGGTCCAGAGAGAAAGAATGAAAAAGAGAGAGACGGAAGAGCGGGCAAAAAAAGCACACGATAGGTTTGGTCTGTTTGTTTTGCCATGACGACTTGAAGTTGTTTGACTGCTTGTCAACGGCATTTCATTTTAAGCTATGTGCGACGCCGGTGTTTTATAGCGGTAGCTTTAGAGGCCTAACCACACTCAATGTTACATACCACCTGTGGCTGAAGTGCGAGGTTGCATAATCAAGGTCATGTAAGCTCGTAAACACCTTTAGCTGAAGTGACCCGATGTCCTTGAGGTCGTCCTAAAGGTTGTTCTCGACAACGGCGTCCTAAGTGTGTGAACAGGCCTTCATTCTTTCACCAAGTGCAAAATAAAGGTAGAAAAACAATAAGTACAGACCTTGCAAGTGATGTTATCCTGCTTCTTTGTGTATATTAAAGTGTCGCCAGTGATCTGGGCCTATCGGGACCACCAATGGCCACGCTTATGCCATGCCGCTCCAAGGTGGCCGCAGTGCATGGCCACCTTTCCTTCTAGATTATTATACTAACTCTATGTGCTCCGGTGTGCTAAGAACGTATCCTTCAAACACGCAGGCTTCTGCCCATCAACCGACTGGGACACCGTGGACTTCAAGAGTGCACCAGCCATCCAGGAGCTGCCCATCACCTCGGTGGTGTGCAGTCCCACTGAGGGGTCCACGGTCAAGCTGAAGGAGAACAAGCTACCAGTTAAAGGCTACGCCTGGAGCGGGGAGGCCGCAGAGTGGTGCGCGTCGATGTCAGCGCTGACGGCGGGCAGACGTGGGTGCCCGCCCAGCTGCACAGCGAGGACGACACACTCCACAAGGCGTGGGGCTGGACCCTCTGGCGGGTGAGGAAGCTCTTTCATTGTGATTTCTTTTTCCCTTTGGCCAACAACAGGCTTTTTTTTATGCGGGCACCGCCACCTTGAATCTCGGTACTTCCGGTATGCGGAAAAACATTGTTCTGCTCTCGCCACACTAAATCGAGAAAACAGCTCAACAAACACGAGGATGAGGAGAAGTGGACGGGACGAGCGCTGACTGACAACCTAAAGTTTATTGAAGAAACACATAAAAACCAGCCACCCTAACTACCACAGAAAATTATAAAAACAAAACACTTAAAATGGCACTGACATGTCAAAATATTAATTTTTTTTTATTATCCGAAATGATTGAAAACGATGCCTGAACATTACCCTCGAAATTCTAAACTTGGGAATTAACAATTTCCAAATGCCGAATTTGAAGTTCCCGTGCAGGACGTGAAATATTGAGCCGTCCTTCGAGTCGAGTTTGACGCTTCCGAACCGCTGCCACCCGAAGTGTCGTGTTCGCCGGCATCTCGCGAACAATCGGTTTCCTCTGTGCGTGCCGCCCATCGCTGCGAGCAGACGACGCTTGACTTTCGAGTTTGAAGTTCTTTTAGGGCCCTTTCAGCAATCTCAAATTCTTTGAAATGCTGCGAGGTTGAAGAGAACATGCAGTGGATTTTTGTAAGCGACGCGAGGGGCCACGTTGCGCCGGTTCTGCGTGAAAGGTTGCCCCGGCAGAGTCACAGCCGAAACCGCGATACACAGACACCAAACCTAGTTGTGTTGACCGTTTAGCTATTTCCTTTCGAAGTCCGAGAGGTCGTGGGCACCTAAAAAACACCACTTCGTCTGGTTCCCCGACTCGCCGATCATCCTCTGCTAGATGCGTCGAGCACAGTCATGTTTTCAAAAGAGGATAAAAAGCCAGGAGGCGACACCACACTGGACTCCGATTTTCGGTATTTCACAAAGGAGTGCCGTAGTGCATTCGTAATTGCGTTAAAAAACATGTTTTACTAATGCCATTATTAAATGTTGTACAAATGTCGCTTACAAAGCTTGTAAATTTCATAATATTTGACGTCACAAATCAAAAGAAGCGAGGAGCAGGGGCTCGTACAGAATTTTTTATGTAAAATTCAAGGACTTTTGAAGGATATCAAGGGCATCAGAAGACAAAATTCAAGGAAGGTTCGAAGAAATTTATTCATTGACAGGAGTTAAGAAATAAGCTCCTTCTTGGCAAGAATTTCTCGTTCTACAGCAGCTATAGCTGCTTCCTTTTCTTTTGCTGTTCGGCAAAAACATTGGCCTTGGCCAAAGTGTCAAGTCATTCTTCGCCTCAGCATCTTTTGAGAAGCAATCCGCCGACTCGAGCAGGCACTTCGGAGTTTTCTGGAGTTTCAACTTCCTCTCATGCATTCCCTCCAGCTCCATTTCAACTGCTTTTCTCTTCAAAACTTTCTGCTCACTGGCTGCTTTTTTCTTGTGCTCTTCTGAGTATGCAACTTACTTCTGCCTTGCTAGGCGTACAGAGGACTTTAACTCCTTCGACAGTAGAATATTGAGCAGGCCACCGTGGTTTTTGATGGCGCCGCAGATGATCCGCTGAGAAACATATGAAATCTCTGCCAAGTTTTCAACAGCAATCTGCTCGTTAACACTAAAACCCCTTTCGACGGAAGCTTGGCCATGACTGAGCAGAAGGAGCAGCTTTAGTGCTTCCCACAGTGTGGAAAAGGAAGTGTCATACTTTGTCAGACACACAAAAAACTTATCAATATGCTCTTGGCTTGCAGTTTGTGTTGGAACTCGTTACGGAAATTGACATACTGGTCAAACCGGTTATAACGAAGTTGGTTATAACGAAGTAGCGGCTACAACGAAGCCGATCACGATTTCCATTCCCTTTGCTTTTCGTTATAACTGAAGTCTGCTATAACGAAATAGCGGATATAGCGAGGTGATTTCCGATTCCTGTTGACTTCGTTATAACCGGTTTCGACTGTATACTGCCCACAGACCAGGTCTCTCTTGTGCTCATAAGGAAGGTTTGCATCTATATGGCAATTCAAAACGACTTTGAGCTTCCAGGGCATTTTTCTGTTTTGCATTTCCCTGGTATCAAAGCAGGACAGCCCTCGGACAACTGGGTACTTGAGGGATTTTTTTTTAAAAGATTCAATGTCTTTTTGAGCAGAAACTTGCGACACTCATATCTAAACTCCAGGATGCATTTAGGACTGGCCTTGCTGTTTTTTATAGTATTTTTTCTGCTGCACAAAATGTTGTTTTTCCGGTTGTGCGTAGCTGCCAGGGCCCTTGGGATCAAATTTTAGCAGCTTAGTGATGCTTGTGGCTTGGGTCATCATAGAGACGCTTGATGAATTTGTCACGAGGGTTCTGAGAATGCTCTCAATATCTTTTGCCAAGAGAAACGTCATGGGTGCATCGCTCTGAAAAGAGTGAGAAACGGCTGCACAATCATTGCAACATTCAAGCAGAAGTGGAGTTTCGCGAGTTGAAGCTGGTCCTTCATGAATGCGCTGATAGTTTCGTACTGACCTGCTTATAGACAAGTTTCTGGTGGCTTCCATATTGTCACGAATAACGAAGTGACAAAACAAAGGAATAACTGAGAAAACTGAAACGTTTAATGGGGCGAACTTGTGCCCAAAAATAAAAGGGAAACGAAAGATAACTACAGAGCGTCGCGGGCGTCGAAAGCGGCGAAGCAGCAGGATCGAACGCTGAGGCGAAACTGAGTCCGGCTGGTTACGCGGAGCCCCTTTTGTGCACCCGTGGGCTTCTGGAACATTCGCGCTGGAACATTCGGCGTGCAGAACATTCTAACCTAGAACGAGCAACACGGTTCTCGAAATTACCAGAAATCTAAATTGGAAGAATAAATAAAAGACGCGGCGCTCCCAGGGATCGAACCCTGGGCTTTCTGCGTGGAAGGCACGCGCGATAACCGCTAGGCCACGCAGCGCGCTGCCTACTGAGTCAGCTGCGCTCGCGGCAATATACTTTTCCAGGTGTTCCCACAATGACAGGGCCCCCTCAAGGGCAGGTACGTTCTCCACCCAGCGGTGGAGAACAAATGGAAGGGGAAACACACAGTGTTCTGTCTCCGCGACGAAATTATCTCGGCGGGCTGGTGCATTATGGAACAGTGAATATATGCTCGATAAAAAGCTGTCAACATGCCAGTTTGTAGCTTGCAGCCCTGTTTCGTACGCGTTGTGCACAGTGTGCAACCCACACGATCCGTCATCCGAACAGTGTACTTGAAAGTTGCTCCTCAGGTGCTGCTGGAAGTCATGAAAAAGTTTCCAATTCACATTGGGGCCATCCATTGAAAGCTGCGTGACCTTGTTCAACGGAAGAGACGTGAGGCTCTCTGTCAACTTCTCAAAAAGGTCAGCTGCTGTGCTATGACCAAGAAATGATGACGTAAAGTATTTGGTTGAAACTTGACCGTTGTTCCAAGGCTGCACATGAAGATCCAGCTGCTTTTTCTGAAGGTACTTGTTCATTGTTTCGTCGAAGAGCACTACAAAGTGTTCCGATTTTTCAACCAGGTCCTGCACTTGTGAAGCACAAAACGGCTGCAGTCCGTGGCATGCTATGTAAACACACTTTTTTTCGTTGCAGCTGAGGCTTTTAGGCTAGGGATGGGCGAATATTCGGTTATTACGAATAGCCAATCGAATTCTGTTCTATTCGGCATTTGCTTCGACTCGAATTTATGTATTCGACAAAATCGAATTATTCGACAAAATCGAATTATTCGACCTTTCTAAATACAGTCAAACCCGACTATATCGAGCCCGTTTACATTGAATTATTCCTTATATCGAACAATTTTTGTGCACAGTAGTGTTACAGTGATAATATATAGCAAAAACTGTGGTTGCATCGAACAAAAATAGCAGCCGCTACCGATATATCGAACTGCCAAGGGCGCCGTTTCGCTCTGTAAGCTGGCTTTCCCCGAACGCAAGCGGTCGAATTGGGGAAATCCAGCTTGCAAAACACGCTGAATATATATATATATATATTTTTTTTTTTTTTTGGCAGTTGCATTGATTGCTTGGAAGAAAAGAAAAAATATCTTTTGCGGAGGGAGTGGAGAGAGGGTGCTCCGTGCTCCCTCCCCCGCTCTGTCTGCAGAAGAGAATTTTTTTCCCGGGTGGTTGACGCGGCCGTTTGGAAGAAAAAAAGACAGCTTGATCTGGTAGCTGACTTTCCCCAACGCAGCCGCGGTCGTAGGGGAAAGCCAACTTGCAGAGCAAAACGGCACTCTGCAGGAGAAGGTGGTCCTGCTCGGACGTGCTCCGTGCTCTCGGCATAGTTCGGCGCTAATGCGCGAATATAAAAGGCAGCGGCCTCAGCATTTTGGAGTCCGTCCATAGCGTAGAAAAATATCGTTATCGCGGATGCAATGAAGAAAAAGCAGCAGAAGATGCAAGACTGCTTCATTGTGTAATATTTCAGCAGAAAGTGGATTTTTGAGAGTCAAATTCATTAAAACTTTTATATCGAATTACCCGCTATACCGAACTGGTAGACGTTTTTTTGCGAGTTCGATATAAACGGGTTTGACTTACTCTGGCTTGGATTTCCAGCCAGGTGGCGCAAGCTTCCGACCACTTTGACTATTTCATGCTCCCGAACTCAATACACTTGAAATTAACAATTACAGTACTTCTAATACCAAATAAGGGCAAATATATAACTATAGTGTAAACATATCTTGTGGTATTTGTTGTTTTTAGCCTAGCAATAGTAACTGAACGAAGT
>JAZHYW010012075.1:0-50634 GCA_037355805.1 Ixodes ricinus
TCAGTCTTCTTTCAACAATTAATATCCCGATGAATAAAAAAATCGTTGAAGCTTCTATTTATTAATATTACTTGCGACGCTATTTATTGTAATCGCACCTTAGCAAGTGTAGGTAAAGTGAATTTGACGGTCGCTTGAAGAACTGAATTGGTCAAGAATGCGTACCGAGAGAGGTACTAAGACAGTTTAACGGATAATTCAAACGAGTGCCGCTCTGAATGTCGCATGGATCTTTTCATTGGCGGTTCTGAAGATACGGGCCTACTTATTTTGGTTGTATCGAAATATAAAGATGTGAACGTACTGAAAACCGCGATAGGAAGAAACGTATGCTTTGTGCGATAATTCCACGGCTTTCGGAAGGCCCGTCGTCCCCGACGTGTACAGCATTGCCACGACCTCCTCAGTGTTGTCAGCAGGCACGTGGGGCTTCAAGTGAATCTCGGACCGCTCTTCAAATTCGAGGACGTCGATGAACCCTGGTGCGTTTCCCACGGAAAACCGTCCCTGCGAAGACCAGGAAAGTCCGTCGCATCGTATTTTGACTTCTTGATTAGAGAGTGAATAAGTCCTTGTAAAAAATAAGTAGATCACAAATTTAAAAACAAATTCCTTAATCCATTTAAAATTTTAAGAAATGCATAATATTTTTTGTTCTGCAAGACTATTTAGTAAACATTATTACCACGAGCCTTTTGGTCACCTTTCTACGGCCGTCGTTGCAGCCGTAAACATTAAGTACTGTTTCATCCTAGTTCCTGTATTGTACAGCCTGTCGCAGTATGAAAGACCCACTCACCTCCATACATACAAGTATTGTCTTAACTCAATAATATCGCGACACGCATTAGAAACTGGGGTAAGTGAAACAAGCTCGACAGTAATAATTAACTGAGTTACCATTCAGTCGCTCTCAGTTTAAAGTAGTAAAGAAGTCATATATTTTTTTGTTTTATTTGAAGTGAAGTAATGCTTAGTGCATTTTTTAAGAAGTCCTCAGCAAGAACAAATAAATCAGCTGAACGTCTAGATGATGATGACTATTTGTTTGATAATTCTTTTGGTCTCTTCCCTTTGAATGGGATCGTCGCATGGTGTTTAGATACTATATACGCCGTTTCACATTACGATGAACCGCACTGAACGCTATGAGCCATCGGAGCCAATGCATAGCCATGCAAGTTTCACGTGACCTCTTGCAGCGTGGCAGCGACGCGCGGGACGCATAGTCAAATGACCCGGTCAAAGTGCTGCATTAGCTAGGATGGTTGGCTGCGCTAGCGACGGTCCACCGTAAGCTGAAACAGAGTACAGCCTTGCAGGCTTCCCTATCCTCTTTGCTGCGCCCGCAGTCATCAAGTTTCCAGCCTCGCGTCAAGCGCTGGATGCCTTGCTTACGCAAGAAGCGCCATCGTCTGATCGTGCCGCGGGCGCTCGTATGTGATGCCGGCGACTGGTCGCCATTTTTGGCTCATGGCGCAGCCAAGATCCAGACGCGCACGCTCCTATTAGACTGCTGTGTCTGCCGGTTGACGCGCCGCCGTTTGCCAGCAGGCTCCCACTTGTGTATTGTAAAGATGCCGGCGCCGCACCGCCATTTTGGCTCATGGCGCAGCCCACATCCAGACGCGCACGGTCCTATTAGCCCGCAGCGACTGCGGTGACGCGCCGCCGTTCGCGAGCACCATCCCATCGGTGTACTGTATAGATGCCGGCGCTGCGCCGCCATTTTTTCTCGTGGCGCATCCGACATCCAGACGCGCACGCTCCTATTAGTCAGCTGTAGCTGTGGGTGACGCGCCGCCGTTTGCGTGCACGCTCCCATTTGTGTACTGTATGAACGCCGACGCCGCACTGCAGCGACAAACTCGATTCGCGACGACGTTCCGCCATTTTTGGCTCAAGTGCGTCCCAGCATGCTCCAGCTTGGCGGCACTTGTTTATAAAAGTCAATTTCCTCCACTGCTTTAGCCTCGCGTACGTGCTGTGCCACCTGCCGGGAGAGGCCGGTGTCGCGAGTCGCGGATGCCCATAAGCCGAGCCAAGCACCCTACGGCTGATCGCGTTCGGGGCTCATACCGCCGAAAGGTGATCACTGCACGAAACGTAAATCTCAAGTTTAACCCCATTCTTATTTAGTAATCACCACCTGACACTTGCAGTTTGTTCAGTGCTCTGTACTTCAAAATGTCTCCAAAATGATATAGTATGCTCCCCGGATATCAGCTCATTTTTTTTATAATTATGCTGTATAAAGTACACAGATGGCATGGCAAAAGAACAACTAAAAGTTTTCTCTTTTTTCATAGATGTTTCCTTTTTTTATAATATGTGCTTTTTAGGCACTCCATTGCGAATAAAAATACAAAGTCATGCCCCGCAAGTATATGGTCCTATTTACTCGCGTATCGAGGGCTGTGCACCGAGTTAAAACATCCGCTGAGTACAGGCCACATGTGTGCGCACGTTCGAGTCGCGAAATGAAGCCACAGAGTTGGACGTACTTCGCTCGCGAATCGTTTTTAGGTCCAATGTCAACGTTGCCGCGGCAGTACTCTCCACTCTTCCTCCGAAGCGAGTGCGCTGCGAAGCGTGCGTATCTTACTCTACGTAGAAACAGCATTACTGATATTTTAACGTCATCTCAAGAGGCTCCAATGGAGTCAAACGGGAGGCACAAACTCGACAAACACCACCAAGGGCCCTAAACTCGTCAAACACAAAGTTGGAGCCGAAAGTTCGCGCAGCACGCCGATCGGACGTCGGCGAAAAAAGCGCGAAGTCATCGCCACGATAGGCCAATTGGTGCGCTCAATCAACTTTGGCGCCAACTTTGTGTTTGACATGTTTTAGATACCCTGGAATTATCAAAGGTTATGCGAAAGAATTTTGACGTCATCACAGTGGGATCGAGCGAAGGCACGGATGGGACGCGAGTGCTGCGTAGGCGTTCGGCGTCGCCTCGTGTCCAATGAACGCCTCGAAGGACGCTCGGCTTCGGGCTCGGGTTCAATTGTTGAGTTTGCGACATCCGACTTTGATGACGTTCACCGGGGAAAACCTTACACCTGGTTATCGTGGGGACGAAAGCGCAGCTCGTATGCTCCTTGCCTGGTTGTGCTTGGATGATTTGTTTACCACGTGGTTCTTTCTCCGCCAATGAGCAGTTGATGGCCAAAAAAAGTAATGGCATGCTCCCGCCCCGCCATTTCGTTACTCTAGCGAGGGCTAGCCGTAGTCACGTGTTTCGCTGGCCCATTTCGCTTTGCTGAGCACTGTGCACTATCATTCGGTAGACATCTATCACATATTAAGACGGTTACTGTATGAAATAGCAAAGCACACAATAAAAAAACGACCGGAGACAGGAGAAAAGTGTTAGCATCACTTCACCCAGCTTCTAATACTGTCACAGTGATTAAAACAATATTTGCGATTTAATTCTTACGGGATTATAAGCTGTACAGACATGGGCATAAGCTTGAACGATTGTATTTAAGCGTATGTGAAATAATGCAACTCACTTACAAAAAAAAAACATTAATACCTTCCTTCCCCTTCTTTTGGCTGGTCCTTTTATCGAAGTTTAGAAAATCGTTCTCCTCTCGTATGCGGTGCATTATTGCCGCTTAAGTGGATAGGCATGATTGGAGAAACCTAATATCTTAAGGGGCACGTGCTTTGCTACCGAAAATCATAACGCAGAAACTCAGGCACTGAGTTCCGTCTGCAGTTGTCCTGAACCTGTTATACCGTGAGGTGCTGCACATAGAGGGAAGCAGCTTATTTCCTTTATTTAGCTCTCCATTAGAGAGCTTAATTATAATTGCAGTGGTCCTCAAGGGTTCGTAGTTTGGATTAAAAGATACCGGAAGATGTCAACAGGAGTTCTCATATATTTAAAACTGAATCGCTCGTCCTTTTGTTACGTGACTGGAAAAGAGAAATAACGAAAAAAGACTGAAGTTTATACATTGAGAGTTTCGACTTTTAAGTTCTACATTCTCCACTCGTTAACATTCCTTTGTCAGATCGCTGGAATCACGGTGGGCAAATTTTCTCGGAATCACAAAGGTGGCTGATGAAATGAACGAAGAGGTGTTAGCCTATTTGATATCATAACATATAATCTGTACCTGAAGACTTTCTTTCTTCTTTCTTTTTTTTCTGCGGAGAATACGGGAGCCACTTATGCAAAGACGGAATTAGACAAATCAAAGCAAATACAATATTACGCCAGGAGATCAAATGAGTTAGCTGTGCCGGGTTACTGCGCATATTCTTTGCCTGCTCAGGACCCTAGTTCCAATTTGATATATCTCAGATATCGACAGGACTCACCTTAATGGTTGACGGCATGGTAATTTTGAGAAGATTGGGTGCTGTCTCCTTGTCTGTGAGGATGTAATCGCACTCGCTGTTCCGAAGTACGTATATAACCTCCCCTAAAACCACGCAAAGCATTCACTCAGTCTGAGGCACATTAGTGATTATATATAGTGCGGCCACAGTTTTTCCGACGCTGTAAAACAAACCTTAGAATTCGGTGCCGGTACATAGAAACCGCCAGCTTCCACCGAATGTATATTCAGATAGGGCATTTTACTTGAAATTTCAGGGCGTTGTTCTCTTCCCGGAAAAATTAAAACCAACGAGCCTTATAAAATCGACGTCGAATGTGTTCCCAAGCAAACAATTAAGCGGTGAATTTATAACTTGTAGCGCCCTCTCTCATTGGGCGGAATTAGCAGACAACCGATTGCATCGTCTGGTCGCTGTGCCAATGAGGAGAGTGTGCCACAAATTACATGCATTGCTAACTTGGTTGTCTGCAAACGTGTCAGCCGTTGGCCTTGGCAAGTTTGCTGCTTTAATTTTCATAGCGGAGCTGTTAAGGGCTACATTGCTAGCTTCCCCAAGATCGTGTACCCCGCAAGGAAATGAAGACACCGAACTCTGAACACCCACCGCCATTTATGAGCGACGGCGGAAAGCCACGTATCTGGTTGCCGCCGTTGCTCATAGATGTAGGCAGCCTTTCCTTTCTGGCTTGCCGATTTGCGGCCGGCCATTACTTTCAATTGTAGAGCTCTGCTGGTATTCGTTCTTCACCAGAGTGGAAAGGATAAACGTTTTTATGAGTACAGTACATGCCTTAAAATTTTACAAGGTAAAATGCACCTTTTAAGTTAAATTTTGATGGAAGTTTGAACTTTACATGTCAAGGCACCTATTTTTCAGACTCGTTTTACTGCGTAGGAAACACTGTAGCCATCCTATACATGCACACGATGGCCCTTCGTGCCGCTTGGGTAACCAACGGCCACTCACTTGGAACGTAAGCTGTCTTCGCCATAACAAGTGTTCCTCCTGCAAAGACAACAGCGAGTGCTGCCGCCATATTTTCAATTGTGTTCCGGATGTGCGTGCAAACTTTCGAGCCAGGCTTCAATCCATGTTCCTGAAACCCCACAGCGTACCTTTTTATCTTTGTCAACAACTCCCTAGCGGAAACGCTCTGCTGGGAATCAATCTGAAAAAGAAAAAGAAAAAAAGAATCAGGCCTATAGCGGCTTCTGGCATATATGTAATGCGCAAGCCGTTCTCAGTCCAATTGTCTGGACTTGGATTGAAACCATAGAGCGTGTTGACATCAGCCTGCTCGGAGCGCAAGCTTATTTTTTCATTGTTCTCTAAGCATGTTTAACAAATGTTCGCTTTGTGCAGGCTCTACCTTTGAGCTCGATGCCTTTTCTCCGGTTCGCGTGACCTTCTAATAAAATACTCATTGAGCTGGTCTTCTACCTATCGGCCGACCAATATTTTCTATCTAGTTCACAACCACAATTCACCAGTTGGGCTTACGGTATGAGCTTTTGCGTAAACTCAGGGGACGGTATCTCACTTTTATTATATGCGAGGATTCACTTCGGTAAAAGAATTGCTATCGTCCTATTACATTCTACAATTCACTCAGTTGCAAACGTAGTATGATGAAAGTTGTTACCTATGGTGTAAACCATAGAGCACTAGACAATTTATGGTAATATCTTTTTTTAAATTCAACAAAAATCAACATTTTATGACTGCCTCCATTTTCCTAAGGTGACGTTCATGTTACCTATAGGTCGACGTGAGCGCGTTGATGAAGTTAAAAAAACTGAAAGAATGAACATAGGGACGGGCAGAACAGCACATCTTTCATCAATCGAAAGATGGGCTGTTCTGTCTGTCCCTATGTTTAGTCTTTCAATTTTATTTAAACATGTTACCTTTACTTGTAATTATTTATATGTGCTTTAATCCAACGTCCATTGGCATCGGTCTTCTAACTCATTCACGAGTACTGGTAGACCTTCACTATTACTCTCTCACGTATACTTACAGCAATAATTTTGGTCGACCATTTCATCAAGCATTCCTCGAGCATTTCTGAAGTGTGGCAGTCTCCGACGTCAAAATCAGGAAGTGGCGAATGTATCACACGTCCTCGAATACAAGCTTCCATCCCTGGGTGATTGCTTCTGCGCGTGTGGAAGAAAGACTCCAGCGTCCAGCACCAGGGCGATTCCTTGCAATCAAGGCGGAATACATATATTATTTGTTGACAGCCTTCCCGCCTTACTGCGTCGCGTTACTAGGCATAGCCCTTGCACAAGAAGTAAACGAAAATATTGTTTTAATGAAAGCCTTTTAGGATTAAAACATTTTTATAACAGCAATTATGCTATAAGGACACGAAGTGCACAGCGCATGCAGTGCAGCTGGTCTCACCGTTATGCAATCTGGGTCACAAGCGCCTCACCTTAGTTCACCTGAGGTTCCCACAGTCGCTCCTTCAAGAGTTCGATATCTTGTGCTTGCGTCGGGTCTTCTATACTATGGCGTTAACAACATTGGAGTGTCGGTGCGAATGAACAAGTGGCATGAGCCTGTAAACATGTTTGACTCCACTGAGGGCTTGGGTGTAACGATAGTTAACTGTACTTCATGGAAGGGATTCGTGGAAAAGAGGCATAGAATGAATTATGGACCACACTGAAACGGAAATATGTACACCTGTATTTACAGCACGGGACATAAAATGAGCAACTTATCTGGCTTTGGGTCGTACACGACCGTATGTTTTAGAACCCTGCTAGGCGAATAAAGAAAAGCTACGGATATTGCTGTGCATTTCCTTGAATATGAAGAACATATGATGCTTATAGTTGACCCCGTAAGTGATGACGTAACAACACGGCGCTGTGCTCTAAAGCAACCCTTTGCTAGAACCTCTGTTTTAGGCAAATGCATCAGTACTTGATTTGAGGTTCAAAAATATCGGTAGTTTTGTTATTTTTGTGCGTTCTCGTTTATTCAGAATTACTTTTTATGGCAGGCACATACCCGTCACAATGTGGGTACTTTGATGTCTTCTGTTTTAGCCCTACATTCCAAAGTTTATGAGCTAATTGTTATGCGATTCATTTCAACGGGATGACCTGGAATTTTTTTTTCTGTCATTGAGCATCCTCTTGACGTTTTACGTTTTTCCGAAACTTGGGTTCCTGGAAGGTGCCGCGACGTATACTTTGACGATTCTGAATGTGCTAATCTAGGCAGAGACAATACAAGAAGCGGTGCTGTTGCCATATACATAAAACTTTATATTTCATGGTACGTAGTTCATGACTGATAGAGGAATGAAAGTGCCTCAGAAAACGGGGACAGGGAATACAAGACAGCGCAGAGCGCTACTTAGAACTCAAATTTTTATTTTAAAAAATATATTTAATTATGAATCACAAGCGGCCTCCCCGCAAAGAAGCCGAATTTCTTATCGGTAATCTGCACCGACGGTGCACTTACCGAAATCCTCTCCTGTCAGCCTTTTATTGTGCGCTTCGAATAGCTATCTCCGTTTTGTTTTAAGTTTCCCAAAGAATTCTTGTTCTCTGCAGATTTGGTCGACACGGGCATCTGTTACAGTGAACAGCAAGATTTTCCGAGGGAGAATTTTAGATCAATGAGGCGTGTTCGCGTTCCCTAACGTTAATGCAGCGCCACGTCTGCCCCACGTACACCTTTCCGCGTGCCATTGGTATCTCGTAGACCACCGACGTGGCACAATCGACAAAACTTTTAGCGTGTTTGTTTTTACGCGGCGCTTTCACCTCCTTCATGTTATTGATATTCGAGCAGAGCCCCGATAGTTTTTACGGAGCAGAGAAAACATCAGGCAACTCAAAGTGTGCTGCAACTAACCCTTTCTGGGTTGTGCGACATTCTGCGCACGTATGGGATGACCACCGGTCTCAAATTCCTTCTTGGGGCCGCGCTCTTATTTCTTTTTGAGCCTTGACCTGAAGGTTTCCGCAACATCTGCCGATTGAGGAAAGTGCGATAGAGGATATTATATCGAATGCAAGTGCATAGAAATACAGAGAGTATCCATCCTGCATTCTGCAATGCACCACAAATTTTGTAAAGCCTTCTATATTTTCCGCATGACAAATATGATAATTTCGTTTTTGTTTTGGGGGGATGAGTGGTCAAGTGTGCTATCGCACCACTCCTCGAAGCACGCAAAGCGAAAAGCTCGCGCTGCAGAGCCCAGGGATCCTGGTCCCAATGCCCAGCCCAGCCCGCTTTTGTGTGGATGTGCATTGCACATGCGCGCGGTCGTGCATCACTACTGCGTGATGCACATTAAATACCCCAGGACACCAGTGGTACTACACTGACTAAATTTCACATCTACATCGTAGACAGCAGAAGCCCATTCGGACTAATTTCTCGCTGTCTCAAGATACACACATTTATTTTCTTTACTTTTGCTTTATGAGAGTGTACGAAGAAAAACTTCAAAATATTTCATTTTTTGTTCAGGATAGCCTTTGCGCAAGCACTGTACCCTAAACCACGGTATGTGAGTACACTTTTCTGCAGAACATGGAGACAGTAAATCTCCGAGTGAACAATACAAGAGGATCCCTCCGCATCACCAAACTCGGGATATGATTAAACCAAAAGAACTGCAATATGCTCAGCCTACTGCAGTTCTTTTGGTTTGATCACGGCACAAGTTCCGGAAACACGAGCGTGACGTTTTACTCGCACCTCCGCTTGGAGCAGCTTTCGCTAGCCATTCAAGTTCTCGCTCTTCCCTGGCGCGGAACCATTTTTACAGGCGGGCTATGGACAAGTTGCCGCGTACCTTTGGGTTCGGGGAAGGTTTGAGCCGTTTTGGTTTCCCCCAAACGTCATTAAACCGTATTAAACAATTAGAGTTTAATCACGGTTTATCTTATTTCAGGTGTGAATTCGAAGATTTCATTGCCGCTTTTTGTAATTCACACAAGACGGAGATTCGGGTTATTTTTATGGGTTTGATTGTTTATGCTTTTATTTTCTGTTACAGCAGACATCTTTGTTTTTGTATATATAAAATTTTGAAACTTGTATTGTAGTAATGTTGTTGCCCTTATGTTTTTTGGTTGTTGATATTATCAATCCTGCGCAACACCAAACTAGGAAATCGTCATGATTATTGAAGGAGGAAGCAGTGGAAACGACAACGTGCAGAGCTGCTTTGAAATCTTCTCAAATGCATACCGCCGTTGATATATGCATTACGAAATTCCTTCATTCTTCATTAAGTCGGTCCTTACCAACGCCCCAACCCTTGATGGAGGTGCGCCAGCGATCCGCAACCCCTCCGTTTGGTAATTCCGACGGGGAGCTGCGGAACGGACGGTACACTGTCACTGCTATAACCGACGAATACTCCAGTGTCAGAAACCAGCGTCATATCAATACTCCAACGATAGAAACTCGCCAACGTGACTCTCGCGATTTCACCGGTCCAGGAGACGCGGATGCTCTCGAAGGGCTGAAAGATTATGAGTGGGTGAGCCAACATAACCGTTTAGACGGCACCATCACGCTAGCCATGTCTTGATTTTTTTCAACGGACAACCGCAATGATACGACAATTATGAGGAAGAGATAAACTCAAGGGATATGTTCCCCACCGCCTCCGCAGGCGTCTTCGGCACGCCTGAACGTAAAAGGCAACGTGAGCGGGATAAGCTCCCAAGCCGGTACCAAGCCACTTGCGAATTTTTGATGTCACACATCGAGGACGTGTTTCACCTCAGCGGTTAGTTTCAACGCAGCTACGCCGGAGGACGTCAGAATCAGGCAGCTATTATCTGACGTCGCAATGAATTTACCTTCTACCTACACAAGCGTATTGTCAAATAAAAGCACTACGAAGACCTCCAAATGGTCGGGTCATGATTATCGAAGAAGGAAGAAGTGGAGACAATAACCGCGGCCCGTTCTAAGGCGGTCTGCCTTTGAAAGTTTCCCTAAAGTATCTGCTACAACTGCCAGCACCGACCTTTCGACTCTAATTAAACATATTATTCGAGACAAACTAAGCGACATCTTTGTGTCACTCTGCCCGTCAGCCAACTCTTCACACTAGCAAGTCGAGGTGTCTAAGGTTGAACATGCTATCAAGGACGAACTTCGCGCTGCATTTCCTACCATCCCTATGTCGCCTTTTGCATACATGCCACTACCAACTTCCCCAGATCCTATCTTCACTCTGCGGCGCTCATCACTACACATTTGCAGTGTGCAGCCTTCTAACAACAAATCCATCTCATCCCAACGCTACGGATCACTCCGAAGGACAGGTGACCGGCACATAGTCCACCATCCGGTATGATTCTACTGGTTTATTTATATATGTTGGTGCCAACTTGATCGCTGACTAACCCTTTATTACCAAGGGGTCCCTTCAACAGTTTTCTTTGAAAACTTTGGGACCCCCGTCTGAATAAGTGTAATTAACTAACATCTTGTTTATGAATAAACAAACATTTTGACTTGACTTGACTCCAATTCATATTATCCGCTACTGTCGTCGACTGACGAATGCCCGAAGCTTACATAAGCTTCCCACTCAACCCTATCGCTGCTCTGCACCACACTTTTATCAACCGTGGCACTTTAAATGGCCGCCGCAATTTCGATGACCACCGCAACACACGTCCTTTTTACGCTGCTTAATTCCGACTTGACCGGTCCGCCTCTCCCTATTCTTGACAAAACCGCTCTTTCTTCCCGTTCAATGACTCTACTGCCGCAATCCGTCGTGAAACAAAGGGCGCAGCGTGTCTTGACGGTGGCATTCAGACTGCACCAGAGCCCCCTTTCATAAATCCTTTTTACCATGGCCCTAAAATTTAAACTCTTGACTTTGGAGGAGATCAAGTATTGATATTGATATTGATGTAAAGGTGCGGCAAAATTCTGCATTTTCTATTATCTTCGCCGCTGTTTACGTAAACTGCTCAACCCTTCAGTCCCCGGACATATTCTACGCATGTGCAACAGTCAGCTAGTGTAATCTCTAGGCTACTGCACTGTGCCTGTTCATATTAGTGCTCTTTATCATTTTGTTAATATCGCTCGCCAACCGTGCTGTAGATGCCATTTTGGTATAGGATCTTTTGTCGGCCACCTATATTGATAATTGACTGCGCCAGCCGCGAGCTCCACCTGAACACCAGGCAGCCTAGTCACGGCGCATAAAATGCTTCCCCCATATTTTGCACGACCACAATGTTCATTTCTTGCGTCCCCGTTATGATATATCTATAATATTTGTGCCGCAAAGCTCATTTAAAAGAAACATTGATCTCATCGGGCAGGGGCGGGAATTGAGCCCTGTATCCTGGGTTCTGCAGCGCGAGCTTTCGATCCACGTGCTCCGAGCTGGTGTGCCCTAGCCCACTGGGCCACCAATCCCCCCTAGCCAGTTCTACTGGATATTAAAAATGTGTATTGGGAAAAACACTTATCGGTTGAATTAGCTACACAAAGTAACTATATATCCTACCTGCTATGACCTCTTTCAGTTCTCGTTCCAAGCTTTCGAGGACCTCTTTCTTGAATTCGTTGACAACGACGCAAGCGGTAGGACCTTCCCCGTACTTGGTGCTCGGTATAGCAACCATTACGGCTTCCAGAACCGCCTTGTGCGAGGTCAGGATATCTTCCAGTTCGGCAAGAGTTACTACGTTTCTTAAGCACCTTATCATCTGTTTCATCGGTCTACGATGTAGATGTGTCCATTTTCATCATAGTAGCCAATATCTCCTGTTGAAATGTATATAAAAATAGGTCGTACATTATATGAACAGTTAATGAGTTTCCACGTCTTATTTCTGGGGATTTTACTTATTTAGTCAATTTAAATTATCTTATTGGGGCGTTTAAAATGCAGCCTATGATTTTTCCTGTTGAGCATTTTAACACCGTGTGAAAAGTATTGCTAAAAAGACGATGTCAAATTTTCCTCTCAATCATGGAAGTAAAAACTGGCCATCCCTAGCCATACATATTTCCTTACTGGTTCATGCATCAGCTTCGCAATAAAGATACAAACTTCATATATTTCACTAAACTTCTCATTCCAAATTATTATTTTTTTGTTTAGGGTTTGTGAAATCAAAAGGTCGGGATATCAAATAATAAACATGTTCTTCTTAATCAACACTTAGTTAGATATGTTTTGTTAAAGGAGTTTAAAGTTTCGATTAATTTTCCATTTTTCATACCTCAGCCGGTTTTTATTTTACTTCTCAAATCACTGCGAACGCGTAGGTTTCTGTTTTCTTCCAATCACTTCTCCTTCACATTAAATAGCTCAGTTCATACACAATAATAAACAAAGAACTAGATTTCACCACGGAAAAGTTATATTTAAAAAATTCCGCGGCCTGCATCGGTTTACATTAGAGTCCTAGTAAATCATTTTGGCAATCCTGCTACACTATACGCTAGAGCGATGACACTACTGAGCATGCGCGATGCTAGCGGAGAATAAGAGGAGCTGCCAAAGCTAGGGGAAGCGCTCTATTTTACAAAGTTTGCGAGAAACGTAAGGCGCGTAGCACAATGCCCGATCCTCAGTCTCGCGAGAACGAGACTTGGCGAGATTTGGGAGAGCTAGCCCGGGAGGCAGTTCAAGATGGCCGACACGCCGTGTCCGTACGGTTTGCTTGACTCGCGATCTCGGTTCTCAGGGGGGGGGGTTAGGTCTTGCAGCTGCGAGAAGTATCCATGACCGAGCCACTCCAGGACTGCAACGAGTAGCGATTTACGACGGACATGCTAAATACGGCCACGGGGGAAGAAAGGCTTCTCAATCTGTGCTGTGAGCGAAGGGTGCAGCCTCCCGTTCGGCCGCTTTCGTCATGGGGGCAAGACCAACCAAGGACGCGAGCGAGCAGCCGGATCCGAGGAATTTTCGTGTCATTTCATTCCCGGTGAACAATGAGAAAGGGGAAAGAAAGACCGATCGCACGGAAGCAATAGAAGGGCTACGGTTGAAACTTTCACTTGATGGCTCTGGGGCTTGACTTATGTCAATTCGGCTTTTTTTGTTTTGGTATTTAATATCAGACATAAAATAATTTACCTTTAAACGAAGGAAAAATAGCAACAACAAAGTTATATTAATGATAATAATAATATTCTTTATTTAGGGTGCCCAAAAACAAGCACATTGGTCTTCTCCTTGGTGCACCAACACAAATAATAAAACCAGCAAACAAGCAAAAATCCTAAAAACACATAAAATTAAGAGACAAATGTAAGGTTATCCAAATGGCGACGGTAGATTGTAACAGCGGCAGATATATCAAGGTGGGGTGGAGCGATGGCGTTATATAATGACTGAATCCGAGAGAGAGGTGAGGCATTGCACAGTGAGTGAACATAGAAGCAAACAAAATGTCTGGTTAGACGTGAAGGAACATGAAAGTTCACCCTTTCAAGGAGTTGCGGAGAATCAAATGCACCATTAGCAACCTTGTGCAGAAAAACAAAGTCTCGAACAGATCTCCTGGTAGACAGAAGTGAAAGTGAAAACATCTTAAGTATATGTTCATAATTATAGTAAAAGCGCCTCTCAAAGTATCTATCGTAAGCAATTCGGATAACCTTTTTCTGAACATTTTCGATCATTAAAGCCTGTGTCTTAGATATCGAGTTCCATATGACAGAAGCAAACTCGAGTCGTGACCTAACTAGGGAATTAAAAAGGTGGATCAATGAAAGGGTTGTTTAAAATTACGCGTCAAGCGAGATATTATTCCTAGTACTTTATAAGCATTTCCGACGAGTAGAGACACATGATTTTTGAAAGTTAAAGCATAGTCAACACACACGCCAAGATCCTTTACGAGAGGTACACGTTGAATTGGCGATCCCTCAACATTATAAGTAAAGTCAACAACAGCATGCCGTCGGCACAAGGAAAGAACTTTTGTTTTTGCGGGGTTAAGCAACAATTGATTTTTTTACACCATTGAAGAATGTTTGACACGTCATTTTGTAAGATATTGCAATCTTGAAGTGTATGAATGCTTTTGAACAACTTAATGTCATCAGCGAAAAGTAATAGCTCAGACGTATCTACACAAGACACAATATCATTTATAAAAATCAGGAACAACAAAGGGCCCAGGACTGATCCCTGAGGAACACCGGAAGTTGTAAAAAAAAGTTCGGAGAAACTGTCATCAACGCGAACAGTGTTAGAGCGCAACGAAAGATAGCTGTCAAACCATTCACACAGCTCATGACACACTCCATATGAAAACAGCTTGCGCAATAGTAACGGATGACTGACTTTGTCAAACGCTTTAGTCATATCGAAGTATATTGAATCAACTTGTCCTCTATTCATAACAATTGGCGCAGAAAATTCAAAAAACGAACACAAATTAGTCTCGACAGACCGACCACTCATGAAACCATGCTGTAAAGGGGTTATTTTCTGGCGGAAATAAAAGAGCATTCGCGTACGAATGACAAGCTCGAAAACCTTTGAAAAACCACAAAGCAAGGAAATTGGGCGATAATTTGAAACAAGAGATGCATCACCGCTTTTTAAAATCGGAACAATCACCGATTTCTTCCAAAGTGACGGAAAGGTACTAGAACTGAGTGAAAGATTAAATATATGTTTCAGAATCGGAATGAACAGTTCACTGCAACCTTTGATAATAAAACTGGGTATGTCATCGGCACCACTCGAGAACTTAGGT
Source organism: Ixodes ricinus (assembly GCA_037355805.1). Classification (NCBI taxonomy): domain Eukaryota; kingdom Metazoa; phylum Arthropoda; class Arachnida; order Ixodida; family Ixodidae; genus Ixodes; species Ixodes ricinus. Next base: position 15,114 of record JAZHYW010012075.1, read on the forward strand.
TTCAGCTTTCTAATCGCTTCAGCGATTTCACCGGAATCGACACGCACGGAACATAAATAGTCATGACAGTATCTCAGTTCGTCGCCACGTTGAAAAGATTGCTGGCAGACAGTAAAACATTTGCTAAAATAATCAGCGAAAATATTTGCAACATCAGCAGGTGAAGACTGATAACTAGGAGCATTATCTGTCCCAACACGCAAACAGATGCTACGACCGGTCTCACGCGTGTGCTGTTTCACAAATTTCCAAAATGTTTTAGGTCGACGGTTCAAGCTGTTTTCTATACTATCCTGGTGTAGACGCTTATCACGATTAAACAGTTTTTTTACTAGGGAACGGAATATGCTGAATTTTTCGATACCAAAGAAAAGAACCGGACTTCTTGAAAAGTCGGTGAAAATTATCTTTTTTCCGTAGGCTGACTCGTAACTCCTTAGAAAACCAAGTAGGAAATATCGACGGCTTATTGCAGCATTTAGGAACACATCTGTCAATAGCACTTTTAACAACTGACGTAAGTGTCTCGGTAGCATCATCAACATTAGACATAGAAAGAACACTATCCCAGTCAAAATCTTCAATATGTCTATAGAGACTCAAATATTCACCTCTAGAAAAGCAGTAATTTGATGATTTACACGATGCAGGCGGCTTATGCGGGAGAGAAAACTCGAGAATAAAAGGTGGATGGAAACCATCAATCTGTACCAAAGGAATTGGGGCCTGATTTAAACTTAAGATAGGCATATTAGAAAGAGCGAGATCCAGAACATTTCCAACCTTGTTTCTAATCGTATTGTGCTGTTCAAGACCACAGAAGTTTATAAAAGATAACAAAGAATATGCCTTGATAGACGTTATAGTGTTACTGTTCACAGTTTGCACTGACCAATCTCACACCAGGTAGATTAAAATCGCCATACATTTGGACACGGCACTTCTCGAAATTAATTTGCTTACTGATTGCGTCAAAATGCTCAATGAATACTGTCTGATCTGAAAGAAAACGACGTTAATAAATAAAAAAACATAAACTAGCTTTACGAAACTTTATTTTAAGCAAGCCTTATTATTTGAAAAAGCCGCTAGTGGCTTAGCGTTAGCTACGCTACTAGAGATTACGATTAGTTATGCTACTAGAGATCACGATATAAAATCTACTGTGTTGAGAACGTTTTACTAAAATTTGAAATTGAGGTTCCGCTACGCTACATACAACTGAAGTCGCAGCGGATTGATATGAGTGCAGTGGAAGTGACTAATCGATCTACTAAGAACACTCTATTAACACCAACTTATTATTCAAAAGGGCGCTCAAACTTCAGACACGCTGTAGTTCAATTATGAGGCCGCCGACGACAGTTTGATAGACACTGCCTCAAAATGGATTTGGAAGATTAATATACATGTCAGAATCAATAACCACAGATTAGAAATAATAACAATGTTGTTGCCATTTTTTTTTCTTTTGCTAAGTATTTGTATTATTAAAATTGGTCTGAATATTTAAGATTATCTACAGGCAGTTCTTAAATCGTGACTTCAAATGTTGCAATATTGGGCAATACGCCTCGCAAGTGGGCTCATTTTCGTCTTCTGCGCATGAGAAAGGAGGCGCGAAGGCGGGAGAGGAGGTTGATGACGATTCCGACTAAGCTCCGCCCTCGCACATGTCGCGGGAGGCTGAGGGTAAACAAACATCGGCGTCGGTAATGGCGGCCGTGCTGTATAGCGGCGACCCCGAGTCTTTTGTTTATTGTAGCCCTGTTAAAATTTGCCGAGTTCACAAGATCGAGCAGCTTTGTGCCCCTTACGATTCCTCCGTCGTCTGCTCGAGGAATTTCGACGATTCCAAGATGAAGACGACGAAGAGCATCAAAAGAAGGCGCTTGCCTAACCTCGCGATTGAAACGGCGGTTGCGCCGGTCACTACGAGGCCGCCGTCCGATTGTGCCGGTAAGTTGCCTTTTATCTTGTTCTTCCTTTACGAACACAACGGACTTTGCCTTCTAGGAGGTCTTTATAAATCTTGTGTGGCGGAGTCGATAGGCTATTGCTTGAAAAACAGCTGAGAAGGTAGTGTTTTCGCGATCCTTCGAAGCCTATCTTCGCAGGTGATATTTAGGAATATATACTCATAATTTCGACTCGAAACTGCACGGAGGCTGCATGAACCAAGCTCCGTTTCATTTTAAATGCGATCGAAGTTAAATGTACATGGGCGAGTCCCGAGCTTTGATCATAGCTGCCATGCATGTGCGATCATACAGTGCAAGCGCTGATCAGATTCTCGCGTTTGTAATTTTCGCTTCGTTCGCACTTAGGTGAGACGCAGTATAGTCATACATCGTATTTGGTATAGTAGTTGCAGTCTACGGTTGTAATCATGGCACTATAGAAAAGCACAGAGCACTAAACTTACCACAAAAACGCGATCTTTTTTTTTCTCTCAGGAATGAAATTTGAATGGCTGTTACGTGTAATACAGTGAACCAACTCGGACAGTACAAATTTGCCGTTTCACGGTAGCCAGTATGAGTGAATTGCCAAAGAAGTGTCGATGCCGTCTTTCTGCAAAATGTGTCGCGCAAGGTATCTTCGAACCACACCTTTCGACGCTGTCAGTGTCTGACGTGCATTTGTGTGTCCCTTGTCTCCTTTTTCGTTCCCATACCAAGATAAAATTTCGGAGATTGCGCACTATTCAAGCCTAGCTAATGAGCTCCCGATGGAATTGACACGGGAGTAAACAGTGACTAACATGTATGTTTGTTTTGTTCGCTCAGCAGACTGGGTCAAACAAAAGCCAGTGGTAAGTGACAAACTTTCTAACATCATTTGTCATTTCTAGGTCCCAGATGGGCTGTTGACATCCAGAAACACTCCAACAGATGGTGGTCATACAGCGATTGTGAAGAATGTCAAGACAGTCCCATTTGAATCCACATTTCTAGTCCACTCACTGACGATCTTTCCTTGCTTCATCAATGCCCAAGGACGCCAGCCACTGAGTGACTACTCGCATGTGTTAGTGATGGTGGCATGCGAGGCTCCAGTATTGTCGCTGCAGATAGGGCTCACCCTCACACCAAAGCTGTTCGTGGTGTGCCTTTCCACAGAATTGTTTGGTTGATTCCAATTTCCTAGAAACGCCAATATTCAGTTTGGTGTGCTTTGCGGCTGAAGTAGATTTGTCAAGGATGTCTCGTCTCTTTCCTCGGGGTAGTACCATGTCAGCTCCTTTGCATGAGCCACTTGGAAACTGGACTGCTCTAAAGCACTTGTAATTGACCTTACCTGTCATGTCCATGCTAATGCTGAAATGTAATAAGTTCACTGAACCAAGTTTTACTAATGAACAAACACAATCAGTGGAAAGGTTGGATGGCTTTATTTGTTTTCTCGAAGTATACACCGTTTCATACATAATATATGATGCTGGCAAGGCTACTTTCATTAGCAGAAAACTTAGTCTACACTCCGTTTCACAATAACTTGGCGAACTGTGGAGGCTACAGCTCCTGCGACCCAGTAAGAATGTCAGAGCGAGGCACATGGCAGCATGTCACAGGAGCGTTCGTGTCACAGCGCCAAATGCAAGGACCACCCACCAGAACCGGCTGTCGTCTGCTGAGAAACCAAACAACTTCGGATGAACGTCCACTACAGCAACACTTTTATGAGACAACCACACGCTCAATTTGCCCATGAATGTGTGGCGGGTGCTAATGCTAGGGCGATGTTTTGAGCGGAAGTGGTCGATTCACAGCTGCGATTGTTCGAACATCGTTCAGAAGCCGTGTTTTTCTAAGAAAAGTGTTGATCCATATTAAGTGTCGTTAATAAGTAACATAAGTCTTCGTCTTTTTTCCGTGTCGTGTAGAGTTGCGGTCAGAATAATCCGACGGCAACACTACTAAAAGAAGAAAAAAAAGCCTAGAACTATGTTTTGTCGCAGATGGCGCTGTTGCTGTGGCGATAACGAGGACTCGGCCATGCAGTGTTGTCACGTGCCTGGCTCCGATGCTCTTATTGGGTCGCGGGGGCCGCAGCCTTCACAGTTTGCCAAGTTACCATGAAACGGAGTATAGTGTCTCACCTGTACACGCTATAAAACGAATAAGATGCCAGGTGTAGCCACTCTCGCAGCTGTAGCCTTTATATTATTACTTGCTATGCTGTTTGGAAGAGTACATGAAAAAATCAGTTTACAAAGCCAAATCTAATTTTTTGCACTCTTGCATGTTACGAAAATAAAAGCATCATGCCTGAACACCAACATCTGTCTCTAAATTATTCCTTGCTGAAATAAAAAATAAATGTACTGTGAACATGAACCAATACAATCTCAAACAGGTTTAAAGGGATACTACAACGAAATTTGGGCGCTTATTTTATGGTCTATATGTGTTCAAAGGAGCAGTATCACATCGGACACACCAATATCTTGTTAAAAAAGACACGAAAAGGAATTTTAAAACGAATTAAACGATTAGCAAAGAGCACCTGGTGGATGTCGCTAACGCCTCGTTTATAATGCCCGTCTAGGAACCTTGAGAGGTAGTGACGGTTATTGTCTCGCCTCCGGCCACGACGAGAGAAGAGGGGAAGGAGGAACTCTCCTCTTCACGAGAATCTCTTGTGTGTGACCCAGAAGTCGCTATTGTCCCCTACAAGATTACAGAAGATTAACCCGTCACTCAAAATTCGTACAAAAGCAGCCGCTTCGGTGGCTGGAACGACTAGGCCATCCTCTCGACGTCAGCCTCGCCCTAGCTTTGCTCGTCCCGAGACCAATCGTTGCCCGAGACGACCTACGTCACGATTGCGTCGGATGTCACGTGCTCTAAGCTGGGCCTTCTCCGAGCGCTTGCCAGAGTGGGCCGTTTATAACGAAAAATACAGCCACCAGGCTCAAAATACAAACGTGCGATTGTCATTTACGGATATTGTGGATCATATTCAACATATTTTTGAACACGACGGATATATTTCAAATTTCGTTGAAGTATTCCTTTAAGAATGGGTATGAATCAATAAACAATTACTTCAACCTGCAAGCTTGAAATCCAGTATGCGTGTGCAATAAATACCCTGGCCTTTCGACTATTCCCCGTCGACACTAAAGGCCCGTTCACACTCTTGCGACCGAGTAAGACGAGAGAGACCAGACCGGTTTTGAAGCCTCTTGCGATCTCTCAGGACCAGCTCCGCTGCAACGCATCCGGTCCTAAGAAGTCGCAAAAGGCTTAAAAACCGGTCTGGTCTCTCTCGGTCTTAGTCGGTCGCAAGAGTGTGAACGGCGCTTTATTCTCGACGCATAGGGACTTCGTCGATTTCACGGCAGTTCAAGCATTGGTCAGGCAACATGCTCATGTTTATAGTTTCGGCTGTGCTATAGGAATAACAAAGGTGAGTTGTGTGTTGCTGAGTCAAAGCAGAAGTCTCAGGTCTAAAAGGCTTCTTAAAAATGCACTAAAACTGGTTTTGACTTCATAATTACATGACTCGAACATAAACTACTTACTTCACCAAGTCTAAGGATTCACAAATAATTTGTGAACATGTATTCTGCTTTTATCTTTATTCACTTATGGAACTGATTGCGTATATAAAATATGCAATCAGTCTTGCACACCTCCCCATTGCAACAAGGAAGAGGGAGATTTGTTGGCTTTTTTTTCTCACCGGAAAGCAGGAAAAAAAGGAACATGTTTCAATGTGCACATTACGTTGAAGTGGGAAAGTTACGGAAACAAATTTTGCATCTTCAAAGTTCATGAAGTAGGCAGATTACTTTCAAGTCATAAGAGGATGAAGTCAGAAACAACTTCAGCTCGCCTTCAGTCAGATTTTCCCTTTAGATCCAGGGACGTTTCACCTTCATAAGGTCATCAGTACCAATTGGCATCCATTCAGGACTCCGTACTGATAGATGTACAAGCTTGGCCTCGAGGTCGCAGTGCCCTCCTTTCATGTGCTTGCAGTGCGACCCCCTCGTGCACTTGGTCCCAGATGGTGAAGCTGGTGCTGGACAGGATGTCGTCCCTGTAAAAGAGTCGTCCCAGTAGTCAAACGATCCGATTACACCCTTGAGCAGCGTATTTGTCCTCCCATGCCATTACCAACTGAAAATCAGTGAAAGCCTGTTTTTAAGCAACAGAATGCATAAATGAACATGTCTATTTCATTCCCTTTGTACTGAACACCTGCCAGCATCCGAGGGATGCAAATCAAAATAAATAACTTTGCATTATTTGCTCTTTTGAGACTCCTTGAACTTAAACCAACTCAAACACTACCACAATTTTAAAGCTGGGAACTTCGAGGACACCTCTCCATATACTGAGATTACACGCTTGTCCCTTCTGTCCTCATACTCCTGGGTTTTTAGTCTTGGAAGTTAAAGCTTTGGTTTTTTTCATTGCTTGGTTGCTGGTAGATGCTGAAGGAAGCTCGTACTGTTACTTTGAAACATCAAGTTTACAAATTGAGCACTAACCCGTATTGATGGTCGGATACAGAAGCTAAATTTGTCACGTCAAGGAGGTTATCATAAAACAGTGGGCACAGGACTGAATATAGCGGCGGAGCGGGCGACCGAGGCGCATTCGAGAGTATCGAAGAAGACGAGGTGTGTGAGTTTTGCGCGAAAGCAGGACGATCGGCCAGAGATGTGAGAATGTGGTGTCGAGAGAACTTCAACCCGGCTGACTGCATGGCTGTTATCTGAGCCACATTAACCAGAGGAGAAGAGAGAGTAACAAGTGAACGACACTCTACGGCCGAGGAGGTAATTGACCAGGTTATTTCACCCAAGCATCACGGTAGTCATTTCAACAACCAAGAAAAGGACGTCCAAACATCAGCACAGCAATACCAGCAGCGTGCCAAGGAATTGGGTTGTGTGTATGTTTATACAGCCTCGAACTTGATCTGCCTCAACAGGCGATGAGTCTCCCAGCGGTAGATGAGCAATTTAGCCAGTGCAGTACGACCGCTAGCCTGGGGTCTTTAACGTGCATCACGCAGTAGTGATACACGACTGCACGCCGGTACAATGCTCATCCAGATCGAAACGGGCAAAGGTGGGGATTGAACACACGATCCTGGGTTCTGCAGCGCGAGCTTTCACTCCAGATTCTCCGAGCTGGTGTGCGCAAGCCTCCTCGTCCACTGATCCCCCCGGTGCCAAGGAATAACATATAATAAATGACAACGGTACAGTGGTCTGCAACAGGTAGCTTTTCAGTGTTTGAGCAACCAGGTTGAGATCACGTGACACCTTCCTGCCATATGTGGCTTGCAAAATAGAGATGCCTAAGTCATAAAGCAAGTAATAATTTGATTTGTTTTTTTACTAAAGATATCAGCATATGTATTTGGCTTTCACAACTTCTGAAAGCTGCCTCTGAATGCATAGAGTGGTTTCTTTCATAATCTTACCTCCATGGAGAACTTCCCAGCTGGTAACGGGGCCGTGAAACGCAGACCCCCTGGAAGTCGCACAGGCGCCAAGTGCATTACAGAGGGCCTGCAGCATGTCCTCCGAGCAGAGGGCCCTTTCAGTAGCCCGGCAGCCGGTGGATTCTGTTGGAATGATGGGGTAGGGGGAACTCAAGCACTTGCAAATTAACGGACCTAAGAAAACTAGTAGGCAGGTACGAAAACATGCTACTCGCCCCCGCAGCGTTTGCTTCACTGGCGCTTTGTGGCGAAACAAATCAGCGGCGAGCGACTGATGGAACACACGTCAGAAGAACAGTGCGTCTGAGTTCACCTTAGGACGGCGCTTTATCGCGCGCGTGAAGCATTGGCGTAGCCAGGTTTTTTGGGGGGCCGGGGGGGGGATTTGGGGTACGAGGTACTGAACCCCCCCTCCCTGGCTACGCCACTGGCATGAAGTGACATCGGATGTCACTTAGACACGGCGCTATCACTGCTAAAATGGGCTACCATCGAACACTGAGTCGTGACTGCGAAGTTTATGACCCACATACAGATATCCTACCGCACTCTGTTTGAACAAGTGGCATACAACCTGTCGCTGGGGGCAAAGACTAAAAACAGACGACTGCGCACTCGGCTCGGTCGTACCTCACCGATCGCCTAATCCGCTGCTTTTCCGTAACATTCCGTTTTACTTTGCTATACTCCTTTCACGTGCAACTGTTTGTGAATGATGCGAACTGTACAGAGACGACGTAACTCACCCCAGCGATCGCCATGGCGCGGTTCTCCGGGTGCCAGCGCTGCGGGAGATCGGCCTTCGAAAGCTCGGCAGCCCGTTCAGCTCGCCGAAGAGGGCTGTAGCTGCACTTTGATGCTTCACGGAGACACCGAGACACTTGCTAGCGAAAAGGGGTCTCCGCCAAGAAGTAGAAAGGCTCACTCGCGTCGCACATCACCGTGCTGACGTTGGGGGGCTCACGTCAACATCCGACCGCCGGAGACCGGGACGCATATTGGTGCTTCGTATGCTCCCAGGGTAAATTCTTTCGCGTCAAACGAAGTAACGTACATTTCGAGGTATTTCCGGTCTCTTTTTTCCGTATGCCGCGTCCTCGTTCAAGCACTAGCAGTGGATTTCCGAGAGCCACAGAAAAGCCCGTCCGCAATGGCCGCGGAGAAAAGACACACACGGTTTGTTTACCCCCGAGCTCCCGCCTGCTCCCGCCCGGAGCCATCCTCCAATCAGAGCGCGGCGAGGTGACGTCACGCCACCGGTCTGCGCGAAAGAGCAGACGACTTGCGAGGCGTATAAAGCTTTAAATCGATGGGTTTCAAGAAGTGTATTTATGTTAAGTAAATTCTAAAAAACTCGCGGAAACAAAAATTTAGAAAACGCGCAAAGTCGTGTTTTTTTAGACTGCCTGCGCAACCTGCAAGATATCTAATATTTTACGTCACCCCACTAGATAGCGCCAAAAATTTTAATGTTAGTTTTCGCGTAACCTCTATTGCCGATTTCACAACAGATATTTAGAATTTTGACATAAGTATTAGCATACCGGGAATAATAAAGCATGGGTTTTACGCAAATGTCTTGACATTGCTCAGTTCGAAAAAAAGAAGAGGAAGAATTAACACACTTGGTAAATTAATTTAACACCTAGAAATAAGAAGGGCTTAAACAAGACAATTAAAAACACCTGATGTGTGTGAATCCACCACTTGCGTAATACAGCGTTAAAAATTAAACCTGATACACAAAAAATCACCCCAAACGTAAGACACGACATTGGCTGGGACCACTGGAAACTTTTGAAGTTCAGTAATGTGAAATACGTCAACTAACTCGCCTGTTCGATACCGGCCATCATTGCTCAAGACGTCTCGAGTGTCTTCCGGATGCTTGTAGTAGTTTTTCATGAGGTTTCTACTCTGTACCACATTCTCCCCTTTTTGATGCGGGCCGAGGGAACCTCTACTGTATTTCACTACCTGGATACTCTACGAGTATCCAGGTAGTGAATTGAAACATTTTGATTGTTTGTTCATTTTATAACTTATTAACTGTGTGAGGAATCAATGAAAGCGATCTCAAGTATTTTTCTGAAATTGTAGGCAGTTATCAGACACTAAAACCACCATATGTTTTTAGTATGATATATGATACTGTATAGAAGACAGACGACGTTTCTACAAGATATCATCGTTGTGAGCAAGGAAGTACATGCCACGATGCGCAAGCAAAAATTAAAGTACCTTTTTACCGTTCTGGTAGAGTAAGTTTTTGAAGATTTTGTGGCTTAACATTTTATGAACGCCCTTCAATCACGCACACACGAGTAGCGAGATATCGAGGCGTACATTTCTACATGCGTTAACATTTTCGAGTTCTGGCGAAAGGATGAATGCACATGCGATTCTGTCGAAAGCGAAATATTCCACCAAATAACACAGACAAACACTTGGCCGCATACTTGTCCGTCTCTTTTTCCCTTCTATAGAAAAGATTATGAATAATGTCATTCTCAAACTCCAGAGTGACTTAACATACAGATCGCAGTGTTTCGCGCATATCCGAAACAAAACAAACATCACCTAGCGCTCGGTTTCCTCTAAAATATAGGGCTAGGGGCTGGTATAACATGTCAAATCTCGAAATCTACCCTGTCTTTTCTTGTAACTTTTTTATCCGAAAACGGCAGCGAAACACGCCCGTGAATACAAGAACCTGAATAATGCCTCCTGCAGGGAATACATCCATTTTTCTCATTTATAGTTCGTAAAAAGCAAAGAAAAAAAGACGGTTGATATCTTCGATTTTGTAACGCCCAAATATGAAACTTTAAGGTCTGGTCCCAATCGCTAGCAATATACTTCCGCAAAGACTGTTTTTCGCCGTGCGCAATATTTTATTCTATGTGATAAACATAGTTTACTTTTTCTCAGACACCCGTTCTATTGTTTTGTGTTGCTTTTATATTTCTTTTTACAATTGTGCTTTAATGAAACACGAGAAGTGGATCGCGTGGCTTTCGATACCTGCTGTTCTACCTCAAGCGTCCTGGTAGCTGATAGAAGTGCAAAGAATGGAATTGAGGGCTGCGAGACTATTCTCCTGCTGATATGTTAAGATAAAACATTTTGGGCAAGACTCTCATCCTAGTAGCCCAACCCTCTCTTTACTCCGCAATCCTATCAGTTCCTAAAAACCTTCAGCTAACGCAGCATTTGTTGCGAGCCAGGCAATCTTGCGTTCGTGTCTCATTCAGAGCCGATAGCTCTTCTTCTGCATGTAGGTCGATCTATGAGCATAATAAGTGCGATCACATCGTTACACAGTAGCGTGCAACTTGGCAGCTAAAAACTGATATGCTTGACTGTTGCTCCAACCCAGAAAGAAATTTTGGCGTTCTTAAAGTACAAAGGAATATAAAAGTGTGAGAAAATTATTTGAGAGTACATACTTTGACTTTTGAGCCAGCACTAGGACCGCCCACGTTGTCTATGCAGATTTGTCCAACAGGCGTACAGCTCACTGTTCCGGTCGTTTCAGTCATGCCGTCGAGGTTCACGAACGATTTCGCGCTGAAAAACTTGCATATCTCAGTTCCTAAGGAGTTTGAGATCGACGTCCCAGCGACAATGATCTTCTCGAGACCAACTGCTGGATAGTTCTTAGATCTTGCTTCATTGATAATCTCGCGCAGTCGTTCAGGAGTGCCTAAAAGCACGGTTACCTGTAGGATGAAAGGGGGCGTTTGACCACTTCGTTAGACTCGTCCTGGTGCAGCTATTTTAAACGTTTATTCGAGTCATTGTCTGCGAATTTTTTGGGTCGTTTTAAGGCGCTTGAGTGCATTTCATAACTTAAAAACCTCGTAGGATTTTTTTTTTGCTTTTCACGAGAACGTGTTTTATAAAACGTGGAACAATCCCGAAGCAGGTGACGAACGCCACTCATATGTTTCTAGACAATCTACATATTAATATGAGATAATAGGTTAAATTTAGTTCTGAAAATAGAAGACGCCATTTTTTTATGTGTTTTCGCTCTGGAAATTTATGAAAACCATAATTTCTATGGAAATTCGTTGATCTTGAAGAGCTGCTTAAATCCTAGCGGGAAAGAAAATTCAAGGCGTCGATAAAGCACATTTTACGCTTCTTTTTTCTTTTTTCTTCTTTTTTTTTGTTTTTTTGAAGGGTGGAGGGGTGGGAGGATAAACGCTCGAAGCTGTTGCGCTTTTAGAAGCTCTCGTACCTTCTTGCTTACCGATGTGAGCGGGTTTGAGTTGTCTACTTCCCCCACCAGTGTTAAGTACGATTGACCGAGCTTTTCTTACGTGATATTTAGCGAGCGTCTCCAAGAAATCTTTGGACGAGATGGAAGGTTCGCTGACTATTATTCTTGCTCCCTGGCACATGCTGACAACGCCCACCACGAACCCAAAGATTTGAGTGAAGGGATTTGAAGCAAGCACGACGTCGTCTTCAGTGAAAAGCCCCGAAGCTCTGTAAAGAGTCAAAATAACAGCCAACTAAAATTTACAAAAAAAAAACGTGTTCACGCTCTGTAACCCAGTTTTCATTGATGATGAAAACTTTGTTGTTTTCACTTGTGCTTTGCCAAATTTGTTTTTGACTCACAGTGCTTGTTCGTGAGCAAAGGAAACTCAATCTGACCTGATATGAGAAGGGGCAATAAAAAGGGAAATAAAAACAACATATAGGACGATATGTTTTGTGCACGAATATAAACATTTCCCTTAATTCACATACACACTGCCCATTCTTGATCAAAAAGCAATTAACCTGATACAAGAAAGCATTAGCCAGACACAAAAAATTGCTTGCCTTAGACATTTTATAAAAATGCAAGAAAGAAAAGGGGTAAAGGGCAAGTGGCGCTCGAACACTCTCCCTTTCCGTTTTCTTCCGTTCCTTCCCCCCCCCCCCCTCTCATAAGGCCCCAGATACAAAACATTTTTCCGCAAAGTAGAAAAATTCTTCTCGCCACGCTTCCCATTTCCGCCTCTCCCACTGGTATTTTGAGAGCAGGAAAAATCCATTGGGAAATCCTTTTGCTGCTGCGTTATAATATTACGGCCATATTTCAGTGAAACCAAATAGACGTGCGCTCCACTGGAACTGGAGAGTTCCCTGGTTCGATACCAGGACCAGACTGACTTTGTCGTTCGCACACCAGTCATTTATCTATGTTTCAAGATTTGTGTTTATCCTTTGTCCCCTTGTTTTCTTTTTCATAGAATATTGTCCTCATTCTCGTCCAGTTTGCTTGCATCTTTGCATTAATTGTATTATCATCATAACCTTAAATGCAGGCCGTTCACCCTTGCTGGTGTTGAACTAGTGGTGGCTGATAAAACCCGTATGCTCTACTGGCGTCTAATTCCTTGTAAGTTCAGTTGACAGAGCGCTCCACTAGAAATATAGAAATCCCTCGTTCAATACCAGGCGTTTTTTTTTTTTTGTCGCGCACCAGTAACTTTTTTGTGTTGGGATATTGGTGCTTGTTTTTTGTCCCCCTTAAGTACTTTCTCCAGGGATTATTATCGCCACAAACACATATTCAGTTATCTTTTCTTTGTTTCACGCTTTTCGCGCGCGTCCTAGAATCACAAAAGTTAAGACTTCGACGAGCTTCCCTCTTCTTCAAAAACGTAACTTAATCCCCCCCTCCCCCCACCCACCCTCAATGACCCATTTACATCTTTTCCCCAATCGAACTCTTCCCGCATGAACAGCTATACTTCGTTTCACCTTCCGTCCAGACGCAGCCAATGCTACGAGATTATATGACGAATCAGACAGCGTTAAAAGGGCAACATCATGGTGTTCGTAATGTTTCTGTCTGTGTTTTTCATCGCTGAACCAATCATAAGCAGAACAAGCCTAGTGATTTGCACTTTTGACGCCGCTTGATTGGTCCCGTTCCCTCGTAGCATCCGCTGCGTCTGGACGGAAGGTGAAACGAAGTATAGCCTCGTTTTTGGGGATCAGCTTGTTTCCCGTCCCCTCGTGGTCGTGTTGAAGATTACTATGTGGTGTCTGAAGAATGTGTTTTTCGTTCAAGCTGGCTGTAGTTTAGACGGTGCCGTACGCACCTACCTTGTCGAAAGGTGACGAACCTTCTCGTGGATTCAATATACTGTTCACTTTTACATAGAACACAGATAGACGCCGCATAAATAACATATTGTCGTGGGGTACGTTTTTTTTTTTTCGAGTAATGTGTTATTTTTTTGCAGCAGGGACGAAGGTAAAACCACATAGAATCGGGTCAAAATAAAGCAGCCATCTTGGGCAGCTACGCGATTTCGCTAGAGGCACAAAGTACAGTACGCTCTGCAACCAGCGAAGCTGAGAAAACGCTGTACGTACGGTCAAACCCCGCATACGTTCGCAAAACGTCGTTCGATCAAGATGTGTTTGAGGAGCAGAGAGCAGTGAGAATGTCAATGGACTGATCTTACTCTAGGGAGTTATCCCGTCTAAACCAAAGGCAACACCGTGCTTGTAGAGCATTATTTCTAAATATCGAGTCAAATTGCACATCTAAAAATTTATCTCCAGTTATGTAATGTCAACGGAACCAGCCGGAACAGGTAGCTCTGCGCCTCTCCGCGTCTCTTGCGGCTTACACGGACATGTGTTGTAGGCGCAGTGGCGAACAATGTAATTTGACAAAGGTCCGAATATTTCTTAAGTTTGCCTGGTGTTAGTGTTCAAACCTCAGTAGATTGTTTCCTTCTATCACGTGTTTGAAAGCCCGTTTACTTCACAACACACGGTCGCGTGCTTTCGATTTCTTGGATGGGGAGGAATCACGGAAAAATGTTTGGATTTCTTCTCTGTCTCGAATCACATTCAAAATGACGACTACTTGGTAACTGATAAGTGGTTTCTTTCTAAGGATGTAGAACAGTAAACTGAGGACGAGGTGTTTCACTGGAGGGAACACCGATGTTGCAGTCAAGTGAATGGGAAGGTTCGATAGCTGCTTTTCTACAAGATTGAGCCACCCACGCCGGTCAATGCGTTGGCTATTCATCTTGGCTGCTTTTCGTCGAAAAGGCCTCTGGACCACACCGAAGGAGTTGGGTTGATTTGGCAATTACTTCATTCCGAAAAACCTGCTCGCTGTTTACGATTAATGAGGGAAATTGCCTGCTTTCAAAAAGTGGGGGACGGGTCTCGCAAAGTCAGAAGCTGTCCCGACGTTATGACCTATCGTGCTGTTCCACCGGGGTATAATTTATATTATACCCTGGTGGAAGCCAGCAACAATATACGTCTACATTGTTTAGGTTATCCGGACACAAAAAAATTTCTTCGTTGAGGATTCAAAGTCAAGTTCAATGCAGAGGGGGTCTGCGTGAATCTCCGATGAAGACTTTCTCCAGTTTGTCCGCATTTGTCTCCGTGCTACCGGCTAGAACCATTTGCCTGAGTTTGAGTAGTATCTCTATGTCTGTCAAATATACTTTTATTCAGCAGTTTACCTAATAGCTAGTCAACAAAGCTCATATTTCAAGCCGAAGAATATACTAATATCGCTTTAGTGGGACATAGTACGCAATATAAAATATTACCTACATATTCGTCAAAATGACTTCTAGATTGCTACTCAAACCTGAATTAAAATACGAGGATCAGCTGCTTAGTGGGGCGCCAGCGGATTAACATGCTCCTTGGGTCAAGAAGCGCTTGCTTAATTTTAGTAATTTTCCTTCAGTCAGTGTTGTTGACCAAGCAGAAACGGGAGCTGTTTTTTAGAACGCAGATACGTACAAAAGCTCGATTTCCCGGACAGATAAGTCGTAAGGTCGAGGCCTGCGAGTCAGCTGAAACGTTACGCTCGGTGGAACAATTCTGTAGCCATCGCCGCTTTCCTTAGCTGATCAAAACTGATTAGAGTCTATTACCGTTTCTCCAGTGCCCTTAGTTTAGGTTTTGAAAGATATCTCCACAACAAAAGTTTGACATGAAAATAACAAAATCCACCGGGAAAACAAAACTATGCTCTACAAGTTTTGTGCATCGGTTACACATAACCGTCGCAGTTCAAATACCTATAAAATTGAGCATTAAACAAAAAAAATTGTTAAATTCAATGCGCCACAAGTTCAGGCGGCCCGGGCGAGCCGACGGGACCTGTTCCAAGCCGCCATGTCTGTTCGGTGGTGGCGCCCCTATAGGTCGCTGGAGTCGCGAATATCGAAATGTGAAGATGTGAACGTACTGAAAAACGCGATAGGAAGAAACGTATGCTTTGTGCGATATTCCCACGGCTTTCGGAAGGCCCGTCGTTCCCGACGTGTAAAGCATCGCCACGACCTCCTCAGTGTTGTCAGCAGGCACGTGGGGCTTCAAGTCAACACCGGACCGCTCTTGAAACTCGAGGACGTCGACGAACCCTGGTGTATTTCCCACGAAAAACAGCCCCTGCGAAAACCAGGAAAGTCCGTTCCATCGTAGTTTGGCTTCTTGATTACAGAGTGAACAAGAACTAGTAGCAAATAAGCAGATTCCAAATTTAAATAAATTTGCTTAATCCAATTTAAATTAACAAGAAGTTATTAATTTTTGTTGTAGAAGTCTGCATAAACATTAATTCCACGAGGCTTTTGGTCATCCTTTCTTCCGACCGTCGTTGGAGCCGTACACATTCGGTACAGTTTCATCTAATTTCCTGCATTGTACAGTCTGTCAGAGTATGAAAGACCCACTTACCTTGGCGCTTTATGCTGTGGTGGTAAGCACAATTTGCCTACGGGCATATTCTTTTTAGGGGCGAGAATAGAACGAAGGCTAATTTATCTCCTCGCCTCAAACATTCTGGGCCTCGCCCAAGCGGCACCTGTTCAGCCGCCTGAGCTGTGACTCGTAGAATAAGTTTTCTTATATTTTTAGAAACTATACATCACACGGAAAAATAAAAATAAGCTGTGGGATTACATGTGCCAAATCAAGGAATGGCATCAAGCAAGGCCCAGTGAAGGACTGAGAATGTTTTAAGGTACAAGTGTAATCCTTGGTGCGTGATTCCCCGCTCAGGAATTAACAGGAATAATCGATCAGAAACTTTTTTTACGCTCAACAAGAGCTTAAGAAAAATTAGATCCATAGATACAAGTATTGCCTTAACTCAAAATTATCACGGCACGCATTGGAAACCGGGATAAATAAAAGAAGCTCGACAGTAATAATTAACTGAGTTATATTTCAGCCCCTGTCAGTTTAAAGTCGTAACGGAGTAATATTTTTTTTTATTTGAAGTAATACTATGTGCATTTTTAAGAAGTAAAACGCTCAGCTAAACCAAATGAATAAGCTGAGCGCTTAGATGATGATGACTATTATTTGATGATTATTTTGGTCTCTTCCTTTTGAATCGGACCGTCCCGTAGTGTTCAGATCCTAGATACCCCGTAAGCTATCCCTTTTACATTACGATGGACCGCACTAGACGCTACGGGCCATCGGAGCCAATCCTAAGCCACGCGAGTTTCACGTGACCTGGACTGCGTCACAGCCACGCTCGGGAGGCGTAGTCACGAGATCCGGTGAAAGCGCAGCATTAGCTAGGATGGCTAGTGGCGCTCGCTACACTCTAAACCAAAGGTGTAGTCGGGTGCATCAGGCGCACATGCACGCTTTTCCAGAAAGATGCACCCTCCGTTACCCAGGCAGTGTACTTGTACACCGACAATGAGCATCCTCCTTTCCCTTAAAACCTCTAGGTGTATGAGTGCACCGCCACGTAGCCACGTGCCCGATCAGCTTGTACTTCGATTCACCCTTGGGGGTCACTTTTTGGGTTGGGCAGTTTCTGAGGAAGTATGGAGCTATCCTGTTCACTCGGTACTGGGCAGTAGAGTGGACGCTATGCTCGTTTTAGGCCAATCGGGTCTCTGGGTAGGATCACGTGACTACAGTCTCCAAGCTAGAGATAAGGCAGTGCACGGCACCTGCCTTAAGGCCAAGGCCACCCATAGCATCCACTGCACTATTAACTTTGGGTCGAACTTGCAAGACGATATTTTGTTCATTGTTGACTTGCCCCAGAAGATAAGCCTTTGCGAGGGCGCCCCCTTTCGGCCTTGAAGGAGCTGCTGTTTTCCTACTCCACTCTTTTCTTTCTCTCCCTGAGCTGAAAGCGTGGAAGAAGGTGCGCAGTCGCCGTACCAATGAACTGGAGGCTTTTTTATCCCTCAACTCCGCTGTCTGGGCGCAGATAACGGCAGGAGCGTGATCATGTGGTAAAGGTTTCACGGATGACGTAGTTGCTTTTTCCGACCTCGGAATGTGTGCTTCCTGGCCTCGTTTCTTGTGTGCTGTGCTGCGACCAGCGGGTCTGTCGTAGATTTTGTCCGCGAGAACGTATTCGAGTGTACCAAGATTTCCAGTGTTTGAAAAGTCCTTCGCGTATATCGGCAACAACCGATTTCTTCAAAAAAGCCCACGGAATTCATGTGATGCGTTTAGTGTTCGGTTTGGCAAATTACTGTTTCTGCCACATAGTGTTGAATCTTCACGGACCCCTTTCTTTTCGTTTGTGTGTTTGTGTGGTTCTGCAGCGCCCGTGTCGACATATATCTCGGATTACATATTTCAAGTCCGGTATTTTCATCGTAAGTGCACTGCAACCTGCTCTTTTGCAACAATTGACAGTTCCGTTCCGGATTACCTCTAGAATTAGGCAGTGTCTATTTTCTAGCAGCCGGAAGAATAATTTAACCGAAATTCGATTGGCATTCGCCTGCCATTAGCTGTCTACAATCATGTGACGACTGCAGGTAAAATACTGACTTTCTTATTCTCCCGGGTTTTGTGAAAACACATTTTCATTGATACACGTTTCGTAGACACGTTTCATCGACACTAACGTTTCATCGTCACTTGTTATGAGAAATGCACGCTGTAGGGACATTTTGTCGGGCGTGTATCTCTGAGGGGCATGCCCACCGACCCGGCCCACCCGTTTACGCCGCTTCGAGGCGACAGTCTGCGGCGGCTCATTAAAAAATATTAACCCACCTGTCCCCCCGTACACGTCACTTCGTGGATACATTCTGGGGCGGCTCATTACAAGAAAAAAAAGAGAAGCTAATATAGGATAGCTAATCTGAGCTTTCGATGAAAAGTCGTTCGATGAATAAATGGCGACTGCCGGTGGAATTTTGTCGAAATAATTCTGCCGGCTGCTGGGAGAATAGACACTACCTAGGACTCACCCCCGGTTCTTGTTTGCTTAGTAATCTTCTCAGTTGTGTAACAGCTTCTTCGTGCCTCATCACATATCACGGATTGCTTGCAAGTTTGTACTTCTTTACGGAATAGGCTGTCTAATAAACTTCTATGAGATTTGAAAACAATCCCGTGCGTCCGTTTGCCTGCCTTTTTGCAATCACCGGGGCGCATACATTTTTAAGGGTTTTCTTGTTGTCTTAAATAGGTTTACGAAGTTAATTATGAAGCGGGCGCATAAAGTGGTGCAACCATGCACCTTTTAATCGGGTGCATCTGTGTTCTCTTCGAATTCAGTTGGTGTTGAAAGTGGTGTAGCAGTACACTATTGAGCGGGGTGCATCGGTGTTCTCTTTGGGTGAGGCGGGTTCATGAGCGGTGCAATGGTACACATTCGAATGGGGTGCATCTGTGTTCCCTTTCATTTCATTGGGTGTAGAAAGAGGTGTCGCCGTACACCATTGAGCGGGGTGCACCTGTGTTCCCTTCGAGTGAGATTTCTGTAGAAAAAGCTGTACATGTGCATCACACCAACGGGTGCACACATACTCCCATATTTGGGGTGCACAAATATTCCCCCAAAGGGTGTAGTATATGTGATAAGCACTTACACCCACTTAGGATGTACCCATGACACCCTTTTTAGAGTGTACTCTGAGTGTAAAGTACGCTCAAACTGAGTACATCCTGGGAGGCTTCCTTATCCTCTTTGCTTCGCCAGCAGCCACCAAGTTTCCAGCCTCGCGTAAACCGCTGGATACCTTACTTACGCAAGTACAACCATCATTTTATTGTGCCGCGGGCGCTCCTATGCGATGCCGGCGCCGCGCCGCCACGTTTGGCTCATGGCGCATCCGACATTCAGATGCGCACGCTACCGTTAGTCTACTGTGGCTGCGGGTGACGCGCGGCCGTTTGCGAGCACGCTCAAATTGGTGTACTGTACAGATGCCGGTGGCGCGCCGCCATGTTTGGCTCATGGCGCATCCGGACATCCAGACGCTGACCTATTAGTCTGCTTTTGCTGGGAAGTGACGGGTCGCCGTTTTGAGCAAGCTCGCATTTATGTACTGTATAGATACCGGCGCCGCGCCGCCATCTTTGGCTCATGGCGCATCCTGCATCCAGACCCGCACGCGCCTATTAGTCGTGTGTGGCTGCGGGTGACGCGCCCCCGTCTGTGGGCACCCTCCTATTGGTCTACTGTATAGATGCCGGCGCCGCAACGCAGTGACAAACTAGATTGGCGGCGACGCTCCGCCATTTTGGCTCGAGTGCGTCCCAGCATGCACCAGCTTGGCGGTACTTGTTTATAAAGTTCAAATTGTTCCAGTGCTTTGGCCTCGCGTACATCCTGTGCCACCTGCCGGGAGAGGCCGGTGTCGCTAGTCAGGGATGCCCATGAGCCGAGCGAAGCACCCAGCGGTTGTTCGTGTTCGAAGCTCATACTCCCGACAGGGGGATCACTGAACGAAACGTAAATCTCAAATTTAACCCCATTCTCGTTAAGTAATCACCGTCTGACACTCGCGGTTTGTTCATTGCTCTGTCTTCCAAATGTGTGCCGAATGCTATGCTCCCTGCAAGTATGTTGTCCTATTCAGTCGCGTATCGCGGGCTGTGCACCAAGTGTGAGCAGCCGTTGAGTACAAGACACCTGTGTGCGCACGTGCGAGTCGCGAAGTGAAGCCGCAGAGTTGCACATGCTTCGCTCGCGAATCGTTTATAAGTCCAAGCTCAACGTCGCCGCGGCGGTACACTCCCCTCTCCCTCGCTAGCCAGTGCGCTGCGTAGCGTGCGTCATCTCAAGAGGCACCAAGGAATCAAACGCGAGGCACGGATTCGACAAGCACCACCCACGCCCTAAACCCGACAAACGCAAAGTTGGAGCCGAAAGTTCGCGCAGCGCGCCAGATCGGACGTCGGCGAAAAAAGCGCGAAGTCATCGTCGTGATAGGCCCAATCGGTGCGCTCCCGTCAACTTCAGCCCCAACTTTGTGTTTGACGCGTTTTAGAGGCCTAGAATTATCAAAGCTTCTGCGCAAGCAGTTTGACGTCATCGCAGTGGGATCGGGCGAAGGCACGGATTGGACGCGAGTGCCGCCTCGGTGTTCGGCGTCGCCTCGTGTCCCATGCACGCCTCGAAGGATGCTCGGCTTCGGGCTCGGGTCCAATGGCTGGGTTGGCTCTATGCGACTTCGATGACGTTCCTCGGGAAACCCTTCCACCTGGGTATCTGGGGGTGGAAGGCGCAGCCCGCATGTACCTTGCCTGGTTGTGCTTGGCCGATTACCACGTGACCCCTTCTCCGCCAATGAGCAGTTGACGGTGAAAGGAAAAGTAATGAGATGCTCCCGCCCAGTCATTTCGTTACTCTAACCAGGGCTAGCCGAGGTCACGTGTTTCGCTGGCACGTCTTGTTTTGCTGAGCACTCTGCACTATTATTCGGTGGACATCTATCAGATATTAAGGCGGTTATTCGACGAAATAGCTAAGCACACAATAAAAAAGACCGGAGAGGGAGAAAAATGAAGGCATATCATTTCATCCAGCTTCGATTACTGTCACAGTCAACGAAAACATTGGTTGCGATTTTGTTCTTTCGGGATTATAAGCTATACAGACATGGGCATAAGCTTGTTCGATTGTGTTTAAACGTATCTGAAATAATGCAAAACACAGACAAATGAAACATTAAGATTGCCCTTCCCCTTCTTTAGGCTGGTCCTTTTATCGAAGTTTAAAGAATCGTTCTCCCTCTCGTATTCAGTGCATCATTCCCACTTAAGTTTAAAGGTATGATTGGAAAAACCTAGTATTTTAAGGGGCACGTGCTTTGCTACCTTTAATCGTAACGCAGCAACTCAAGTACCGACTTCCGACTGCAGTGGCCCTCAATTTGTTATACAGTCAGCTGTGGCATATAGAGGGAAACAGTTTATTTCCTTTATTTAGCTCTCACTTAGAAATTACAAGTTAAATTGCAGCACGGTGATTCCACGAGAGATCGAAGGGTTCATAGTTTGGCTTAAATGATAGCGGAAGGCGTCAACAGGGGTTAGCAACTATTTAAAATTAAAGCACTCGTCCTTTTCTTACGTGACTGGGAAAGAGAAATAACGAAAACAGACTGAAGTTTAAAGACTGCGAGTTACCGACATTTCAGTCCTGCATTCCCCCTCATTACCATTCCTTTGTCAGATCGCTGGAATGTTGGCCATCATTTTTTCTTGGAATCACAAAGGTGGCTGATGAAATGACAGAATAGGCGTTAGCTTATTTGATATTATAACATATATTTGTACCTGACGACTTTCTTTTTTTTTTGCGGAGGATACGGGAGCCAATTACTTAGAGACGGAATTAGACAAACCGAAGAGAAGAAAATATTACGACACGAGATCAAATCAGTTAGCTACACCGGGTTACTGCGCATATCGTTTGCGTGATCAGGATCCTAGTTCC
The DNA here is from genome assembly GCA_037355805.1 of Ixodes ricinus. Lineage (NCBI taxonomy): Eukaryota > Metazoa > Arthropoda > Arachnida > Ixodida > Ixodidae > Ixodes > Ixodes ricinus. The sequence continues at coordinate 37,306 of JAZHYW010012075.1, forward strand.
AACGTGATTTACCTCAGATGTCGACCGGACTCACCTTAATGGCTGACGGCATGGTAATTTTGAGAAGATTGGGTGCTGTCTACTTGTCTGTAAGGATGTAATTACACTCGCTGTTCCGAAGTACGTATATAACCTCCCCTAAAACAACGTAAAGCATCTACTCAATCAAGGCACATTAGAGATTACATATAGTGCGGCCAAAGTTTTTGCGACGCTGTAAAACAAACCATAGAATACGGCTCCAGTACAAAGTAACCTCCAAGTTCCACCGAATGCATATGCAGATAGGACATTTTACTTGAAACTTCAGGTCGTTGTTCTCTTCCTGTAAAAATCAAAACCAAATAACTTCATAAAATGACGTCGAACGCGTTCCCAGTCAAACGATTTAGAGGGAAATTTATAACTTGTGGCGCCCTCTACCATTCGGCGCAGTTAGCAGACAACCGATTGCTTCGTGTGCAAAGCTGTCCGCCGTTTGCATTGCAAGCTTGTTTCTTTCATTTCTTTTTTTGAAGAGTAAGGTGGATTTTACAAAGTAAAATCCACCTTTTAAGTTGTATTTTGATGAAACTTTGAACTTTCAATGTCAAGGCACCTATTCTTGAAACTTTTTTACTGCGTAGGAAACACTATAGCCATCCTATGCATTCACATGATAGCCCTTCATGCCGCCCGGGTAACCAACGGACACTCACTTGGAACGTCAGCTGTCTTCGCCATAACAAGTGTTCCTCCTGAAAACACAACAGCGAGTGCTGCGGCCATATTTTCAATTGTGTTCCGGATGTGCATGCATACTTTCGAGCCAGGCTTCACGCCATGTTCTTGAAACCACACAGCGTACCTTTGTATCTTTGTCCACAACTCCCAAGCGGGAACGCTCTGCTAGGAATCAATTTGAAAAACAAAAATAAGGCATTTAGTGGTTTTTGGCATATAAGTAATGCCCAAGCAGTTCCAAGTCCAGTTATCTTAGATTGATTTGAAACCATAGTGCGTCTCGACGTCAGTCTGCTCAGAACGCAAGCTTATGTTTCCATAGTTTTCTAAGCATTTCTAACAAACTTCTGCTTTGTGCAGGCTCTACCTTTGAGCGCGATACCTTTTCTCTGGCTCGCGTGACTTTCTCATTGAGCTGGTCTTCTTCCTATCGGCCGACCAATATTCTCCAGCTGGTTCACAATCAGAATTTACCAGTTGGGCTGACGGCATCAGCTTCGGTGTAAAACTCAGCGGCCGATATATCACTTTTACGAAATGCATTGATTGACTCTGGTCTAACAATTATTATCGTCCTATTACCCTCTACAATTCACTCAGATGCAAACGAAGTATGATGACAGTTGTTGCCTATGGTGTAAACGATAGAGCGCTAGACAACGTATGGTAATATTTATAAAATTCAACATAAGTCAGCATCTTATAACTGCCTCCATTTCCCTAAGGAAAGCTATGTTCATGTTAGCTTTAGTTCGACGTGAGCGCGTTGGTGAAGTTAAATAAAACTGAAAGTATAAACCTAGGGATGGACAAAACAGCCCATATTTCGTTGTTCGAAAGATGTGCTGTTTTGTCCGTCCCTGTGTTTCAGTTTTCTTTAATCATGTTCCCTTTACTTCTAATTTATTAAATGTTTTAATACAACGTCCATTTGCATCGGCCGTCTCATTTATTCACGAGTACTGGTAGATCTTCACTGTGACTTTGACCCGTATACTAACAGCAATTATTTTGGTTGACCGTTTCATCAAGCATCCCTGGAGCATTTGCGAAGTGTGGCAGTCTCCGACATCAAAATCAGGAAGTGGCGAATGTATCACACGTCCTCGAATACAAGCTTCCATCCCTGGGTGATTGCTTCTGCACGAGTAGTAGAAGAAAGACTCCAGCGTCCAGCACCAGGGCGCTTCCTTGCTGTCAAGGCGGAATAAATATTTTTATTTGTTGTCGACTTTCACGCCTTACAGCGTTGCGTCTCTAGGCATACCATCTGCACACGAAGGGAACGAAAATATTATTTAATGAAAGCCTTTTAGGATTAAAGCATCCTTATAACAGCGATAATGCTATACGTAGACGAACTGAACGGCGCAGGCAGCGCAGCTGCTCTCGCTGTTATTCGCTCTGGGTCACCAGCGCCTCACAGGGTCCCGCAATCGCTCCTTCAAGACCTCGATCTCTGGTGCTTGCGACGGGACTTCAATATTATTGTGTTCACCACACGACAGTCGGTGCGAAGGAACAAGTGGCATGAGCCTGTAAACATGTTTACCTCCGCTGCGGGATTCGGGCGCAACTATAGTTAATTGTACTTCATGGAAGAGATTCAAGGAAAATAGCCGTATGGCAAAGTATGGAACGCAGTGAAACGGATATAGGTACACCTATGTTTACAGCACGGGACATAAACTGAACTACATATCCGGCTCTGGCTCGTTGACGACCAGATGTTTTAAAACCCTGCTAAGCGAATAAAAAACAAGAACATAGTAATATTTTTGTGTGTATTTTCTTGATTATGAATAACATATGATGAATATACATTCGGGTACAAAGTTTTGTGGCAATAGACCCCTTAAAGGGACACATACAGGGTATTTATGCTCGCCGAGGTTTTTAGTTGTTCGTGACATATGAGAGCTTAACTACCCAGAACAGATTTTGCGGCTCGGAATTCGGTTTCTTTCGACCCGAAAACCGCCGATCGAGAACTGGCCGGTTTGAGTCGCGCTCACTCTCTTTTCCGTGGTCATTTTGGTGGTCGACGCGACCACCAAATTTAATTAAATTCGTGGGTCATTGAAAGCACACAGTCAATATTAAAACTAAATATGAAACCCATTTTTTGTGGCTTCCAAAAAGCTGCAAATACGCTGATTGAAAAAAAAGGTAGCACAGACAACCGGAAGCATTCTGTGCGTTCACTGCATAATTCTCAACATGGCGTTGTTTCGCGTATCGTGGGACTCGCGGATGGCAGCGGACGACGGGCGTTGGACCTCTACTTCAGAACTATCGTTCACGGTACCGGCGAATTCTGTCTTTCTTCGAAAGAGAAATTTTGAAAAAGATCAAAGAACTGATATTCGTCCCGTACGACACGCCCGACCAGCAAGGCGATTGCACAAAGACGTCGCCGAGCCGTCGTCTCTTCTCGTGGCTGAAGACATTGCTCGCGCAAACGTCAAGCACGAAGTGCGAACTCCGAGTTCAATACGCACGCGTACTGTTTCTTTACGAGGTGCGAATGTGGCCTATGCGTGGTGCTGCCCGATTTCAAGCCGGGAGTGCATATATTGAAGGAAAATCGGCTGCGAAATTCCGACATACAGTGTCCCGGCTACATTACTACACAGAAACAGTTCCTTCAGGAGCTCAGTGGAAAGACGTCCGCTTCACGCGCAGCGGGCACGGGTTCGATCCCTGCTATGGGTGAAACATTTTTTTTTTTTGTAAAGCATTTTGCGATGTTTACATTTTTTTTTTTACAATTATCACTGAAAACAACAATTGTTGTGGACGATACGTCGCTGAAATAAATGGTATGGGATTCCATTTTTGACACCTGCGAACTCAATGTAATCACGTTCCACAAAATGCAAGGAACATATGAATCGGGTAGCGTCCGCTTTCCGAGCTTCGCGTAACTGTTCTACAGGAATTGCAGCCAGCCATTGATGCCGACTCGTTGATCTTTCGGAAACTTGTGCACTCTGCCGCACAATGCCACTTTCAGATGCAGGACATGTGAGGCAGCTCTTCACGCAACATCTTGGGAGTATTCTTTTCGGAGCCGATCACGGAAATTCACCGCGGGCACTCACTACTAATTGCCAACCCTTAAAGGGATTGTCAGGTTGAAACCGGAAGTACTTAAGTTTTTGCGCTCTTTACGTCGAGGGAGCCTTCATGTAAACAAACGTCATTTTTATTTTGATATATGATCTCCCGTTATTAATTAAACCTTTCATGAGCGTATGTACGAAACTGCACGCCGAATTTCGCCACTGTCAATGGCTGACATCCGTAGCTGCTGCGTGACGTCACGAAACGCAGAGGTTTGTCGGATGGTCGGGATAACAAGCGTTGGTCGATGGATGTCTTGTATTTTGTTTCGAATTATCTAGTCTCCTAGGCTGTAACCTACTGAAATACGGTTCTTAGTTCCCAGCGTGTGCAAAAAAAGTCACGCCTTTTAGCAGGATATTATTCGAAAACAGCCATAAGCTTCCAGCAAACGTATGCCGTTTCGCGCAAACGCAACTGCGACGGCCGCCGGTCGAACTAGGAGCGCTTTCAAAACAAAGGATGTGGATTTCGCCTCTGAAGCGGCAACTAGGTACCCGAAGCGGCATCTGGGTACGCATATTTGCGGATCCACTGGATTGGTGATGTGGCTGCGGGTCGTTCCCTCAGAGGCGATGTCTGCGGGTCCAAGGCAAACGGCGAATCGTTCAAATGCATGTCGTCACTTGACTTGGACGAGCTTGGTGAATCGTAGCAACGCTCTATTTTCACATGCGGGTCAAACAGAATTTGGCTGCACGCGTGCTAAATACAACTTCTGGCATCGTTTCCAGGTGTCTACCTGTTGGTTTCGGTTTTGCTGCATAATCAAATTAATTGATCCCATTTGGGCGAGGAGTGGATGGACGTAGTTTAAAATCGTTGGCACAGCATCACACCTCAGCTTACGAGCCTTCTGTCCGCTAGGAGCTCAGCTTGTGGCTGTCTTTTGTGAGACGACTGCTGCATAAGCGGGATCTCGATCTTGACGGGAACCCAGTGCGTACGCACAGCGACGGTCCATTTTGCTCGTCACTGCACGTCTCGCGGAAAAGTGCGGAACGTCATGTCTTGGCTCGCATGTGCTGCCCGGTGGTTGTGGCACCCAACCGCGCAACAAAAATCTCACCCAACCACGAAACAAGTCGAGCACAATAACAAAAACGAAGCACGTTGAGGCGTTCACTCGCAGGTAAACGATGAGACAGAAATGCTCGCTTTGTGTTGTGTGACGTCAGAGCTCCAATGTTGCCACCGAAAGCAGCGTTTATGCTAGAGTGCGATTGGAGAAGTAAAACTTAAATTACTCATGCAGAGGGGCATATAAGATTCAGATATTGCACGTACGATGAGTCTCGAGGCAATAACAATGATATTCAATTGTTTTCTTGAGTACAAAACTTGACCGGACAATCCCTTTAAATGTACAGTCGCCGCGGGAGTTAATAGCTCCATGCGAGCGCGCGTCTTTTTCCGAGGAACGCTTGACTGGTGGCTTGCGATAGAACTAGAGATGACGTCAGGGCGAGTCCATGAGTCCATGCGGAGGGGACGGGGGAAGCCGTCTGGATTCAAGGGAACCGTTGTTATCATCTGCGGGGGGTGAGCGTAGTTCGAATGAAAATGGGAGATGACTCTGCGGAATCATCTCCCATTTTCATTCGAACTACGCACCCCGCAGGCGGATGATAACAACGATTCCTTTGAATTGAGACGGCTTCCCCGTCTACTCTGCATGGACTCGCCCTGACGTCATCTCTAGTTCTATCGGAAGCCACCAGTCAAGCGCCCCTCGAAAAAGACGCGCGCTCGCGTGGAGCTATTAACTCCCGCGGCGACTGTACAAGATAACTCATCTTGAAGTACAGAACAGCGAGCGGAACAAACATAACTTCAGAGGAATCGCGCAGCGAACGAACGCATTTTGTCTGCTACGTGCGGAGAAAAAAATAACCGTACGGTCGGGTGTAGCCACGTGACTTCCGCTGCTCACTCTATCCTCTCCACTTCGCCGTGCGGTGCGGGAGTTTCGGTTTCCGCTTCAAGCAGTAGCGTCTTTTGGCTTCATTAAAAAAAAATACGTGACTCTGCAGCAAAATAATAATTGGGTAGTATTCCGACACCATAATAAATCGCCTGACAAAAAAGGGAAAAAAATTTTGGGGGTGTCAGTGTTCCTTTAAGTGACGACGTGACAATATGGTGCTCTACTCCAAGGAAACCGTTGCTAGAACCATGGGGGCTTGACGTGAGGTATCAAAATAATGGTAATATTGTTATTTTGATGCGTTCTTTCTTACGCGGAATTACTTTTTTTGTGGCTGACACATACCGGTCAGAATGTGGGTGCTTCGATGACTTCTCCTTTAGCGCTATATTCTGAAGTTTACGAACTAATTCGTTCGTGATTTATTTCAAACGGGATGGCCTAGAATTTCTTTTTATGATTAAGCATGCTCTATGACGCCTTACATTTTTCAGAAAATTGGGTTCCCCGGAGGTGCCGCTCCCACTTACTCTGACTATTATAAATGTTCTAATCTAGGCAGAGACAATACAAGAATCAATGCTGTCTCCATATACATGAGAAGTGATATTTTATGGTAGGAAGTTTATGACTCATACAGATGAAAACCCCTCAGGAAAATGCGCACACAGAAGACGAGACAGTCCTGAGCGCTACTTACAACTCAAAGATTTATTGAAAACAAAGAAATAATTAGAAACAAAATCGCCCTCCCCCATAAGAAGCCGAATATCTTATCGGGGATGTGCACCGACGGTATAGTTACGCAGCTTTCCTCACCTGTCAGCCTTACGTTGTAAGCTTCGAACAGCCCCATCTGTTTTGTATTAAGTTCCCAAGAAATATTGTTTTCTGCAGAATTGTTCCCCCACGGATGTCTGTTACAGTCAACAGCAAGATTTCCAGGGGGAGAAGTTTAGATAGACAAGGCATGTTCGCGTGCCCTAGCGTTAATGCAGCGCCCCGTTTGCTCCACGTCACGTACATCCTTCCGAATGCCAATGGTACCTCGTAGACCACCGTCGTGGCACTGTCCCGATAGTTTTTACGGCGCAAAGAAAACATCAGGCAACTCAAAGTGTGCTGCAACTCTTTTAGGTAGTGTGACAATCTGGCGCACGTATGGGATGACCACCGGTCTCATCATTCTTCCTTGGGGCCGCTCCCTCTCATTTCTGTTTGAGCCTTGACCTACGGGTTTCTGCGACTTCAGTGAGGAAACGTTCCGTAGAGCCGGCAGTTTTCAGGCGCCCCACCGCGTAGCTTAAACCCCTGCTCATATCGGGCCCCGGGCCAATGCAAGGACCGCCGCCAGCCGCGGGTCGGTGGGGAGGCCTCCGCGAGTCGGATCTGGCCCGCGGGCCGGGGTTTGGTAATTCACCATTAAGACAAATGAGGAAGCTACGATTGAGGATGATATTATATCGAATGTAAGGCCATAGAAAACCAGGGAATATATATCCTGCATATTTCGATGCACCACTGATTTTGTATGGCATTTTATTGTTATCGCGTAACACAATATTATCAATTTCTGTTCTATGGGGATCCGGGGTCGAGTGTGTTAGCGTACCACTGCTCGAAGCACGTAAAGCGAAAGCTCGCGCTGCAGAACCCAGAGATCTTGGTCCCAATGCCCAGCCATGCCCGTTTTGGTCTAGATGTGCATTGTACATGCGCGAGGTCGTTTATCACTACTGCGTGATGCACGTTAAATACCCCAGGACACCAGTGGTACTACACTGACTAAATTTCCCATCTACAGTGGAGACACCAGAAGCCCATTGGGGCTGACTACCTTCCCGCTGACAAAAGAGACACACAACATTTATTGTTTTTTTACTTTTGCTTTATTAGAATGTACCACGAAAAACTTCAAATTAGTTCATTGTTTGTTCAGGATAGCGTTTGTGGAAGCAGTGTACTCTAAACAAATGTATGTGAGTACACTTTTCTGCAGAAAACGGAGACAGCCAATCCGAGCGAACAATGCAAGAGGATCCCTGCGTATGACGAACCTCGGGATATGATTAGACCAAAAGGAGTGCAGTGGACGCAGCAGGCACAACACGAGCGTGACGTTTTACTCGAACCTCCGCTTGGCGCAGCTTTCCTAGCCATTCAACTTCTCGCTCTTCCATGGCGCGGAACCTTTTTACAGGCGGGCTATGGACAAATTGTTTCGTACCTTTGGGTTGGGAGAACGTTTTAGCCTTTTCGGTTTCCCCAAACGTCATTAAACCGCATTAAACAATTAGAGTTTAATCACGCTTTATCTCAATTCAGGTTTGAACCTGAAGATTTTAATGCCGCTTATTGTAATTCAAATAAGACGGGGTTTCCTGTGTTTTTTTATGCGTTGGGTTGTTTATGTTTTTATTTTTTTATAATATAAGTTTATTTAATTTATATATATATATATATATATATATATATATATAATTTTTGAAACTTGTATTGTGCTAATGTTGTTGTACTTATGTTTTCCGTTGTTGACGATGACGAAGTATGAACGTCAATCTTCTTAACAATATTATCAATCCTGCTCAACACCAAACTGGGGAATCGTCATGATTATTGAAGAGGAAGCAGTGGAAACGACAACGTGCAGAGCTGCTCTGAACTCTTCTTAAATGTATACCGCCATTCATATATGCATTACATACATCCGTCATCCTTCAATAAGTCGGTCCCTACCAACGCCCCAACTCCTGGTGGAGGTGCGCCACCGATCCGCAAACTCCTTTTGGTAATTCCGATGGGGAGCTGCGCAGCAGACGGTAAACTGTCACTGCTATAACCGACGAATACTCCAGTGTCAGAAATCAGCGTCATACCAATACTCCAAACATCAAATCTCGCCAACGTGACTCCCCGCGACTTCACCGGTCCTGCAAGAGCAGATGCTCTCGACTGGCTGAAAAATTGATGAGTGGCTGAGCCAGCATAACCGTTTAGACGGCACCAACACGTTGGCAAAGTCGTGACTTCTTTCAACGCACTACACCGCAATGACCACGACAATCGTGAGGAAGAGATAAACCCGAGGCATACGTTCGCCACCGCCTTCGCAGACGTCTTCGGCACGCCTGAACGCAAATGGTAACCTGCGCGGGATAAGCTCCCCAGCCTGTACCAAGCCGCCCCAGAATTTTTGATGTCACACATCGAGGACGTGTTTCGCCTCAGCGGTTGGTTTCAACGCAGCTAAGCTGGAGGACGTTAAAATCAGGCACCTATTCTCTGACGTCGCACCAAGGTTTACCTCTACACTCTCCAGCGTAGTGCCGAATAAAAGCACTACGAAGACCTCGGAAAATGGTCGGGTCTTAAAAGGCCCTGCAAGGACTTTTTCTGTCAGTGCTCCGAGTCATATTATCCCATACTGCTGTCGCCGCACAAATGCCGAAGCTTACATTTGCGTCCAGCTCAACCCTATCCGCTGATCAACGCCGCCATTTCAACAACCGCGTCACTAACACTATCGATGACCACCGCAGCACGCGCCTTTTTTACGCAGCTTGATTCCGACTTCACCAGTCCCCCTCCACCTATCCTTGACAAAACCGCTCTTTTCTGCCATTCAACAACTACTAATTGCCACAATTCCGTCGTGAACCGAAGGGGCGCATCCTGTCTTAACGATGAAATTCCGACTGCACCACAGTCCCCTTTCCTAAATCCTCTTTACCAAGGCCCTACAATTATAACTCTTGACTTTGGAGGAGATGAAGTATTGGTATTGATGAAAAGGTGCAACAACATTCTTCATTTTTAATTATCTTCACCGCTGTTTACGCAAACTGCTCAAGCCTTTAGTCCCTGGACATTTTCTACGCATGTATCCAATCAACTAGTGCAATCTCTGAGGCCACTGCACATGTGCCCGTTTATATTAGTGGCTCACTCTTTATCATTTTGTTAACACTTCTCGCCAATCGTGTTTGTTGTAGATGCCATTTTAATATACGATTTTTTGTTGGCCACCAATATTGATCATTGATCGTGCCAGCCGTGAACTCCATCTGAACCTAGCCTAGTCATGAAGCGTACAAAACTTCCCCAGTGTTTTTCCCACGACCACAATTGATATTCATTGCCTCTCCTTTATGCTTTATCTATCAAAGTAGTGCCGCACCGCCCATTTAAAATAACCATTGACCTCATTGAATTCACCATCAGCTTCGTGCCAAAAAGCCTCTTATCCTTCCCTAGCGCACGGCAAAAATATCCTAGGTTAAGTTTTTCTTTGCGTCACCAACACATCCACATGAGATGCAAACTAGTCCCCGTGGTGTGTGTTTAGCCAATTTAACAACGCATACCTATTACACACTTGCCACTCCCTCTGAACTTGAACCAACAACATCGCTGAAAGCTTCCCCAATCATCGCCTTGCAAGTCGCAAAAATGGTAAACGCTAGCTTTCAACCCACCAAAAACAATATCTTAGAAGGCTTTTTTGATAGTATGTACAACTCCTCGGTCTCAAAGTCGCCCTCTTGCTCAGACTTCGGTGGTGTCGGATCACATGACATCTGGAACAACATCTCCCACTTGAAGTCGCCCTTACCGAATTTCACGCACAGAAAGTAAGGTCGTCGACGAAAACGTCGTAGATATATCGTAGAAACACAAGCAAGCCTTCATCAAGTCCATGGTCAGCTAATGTTCTTGCCAAAGAAATTGACCCTGCAGTTCTCTGTAGATTACCGTTGGCTTAACAAAATTAACACGAAAGGTGTCTACCCCTCACCGAGGATCGACGACACACTCGGCGCTCTTCGAAGTTCATTATTTTCTGTGATGAGTCTCAGACGTTTTTATTAGCATATACCCATGGCCCGATATCTGCATGCCAAAACCTGCCTTCATTGCATCTGCCGGCATCTACCAGTTTAATGTTATGCCCTTCGGTTTCTGCAATGCGCCTGGCAGATCCCAAGGCATGATCAATAGTGCGCAGCGGGGTTTCACGAGGAAAATCTAACCTTTGATAACTGGACGGTGTAGTCGTTTTATTAGCCTTGTTCAATGAGCATACGCAGCGGCTATATAAAGTGCGCAGTTGTTTTTCATCGCTGAAGGTTACGACTAGTCACAAATATTTTATAATTGGAGCTAATCGCATTACGATTATGTGCAGACCCTGATGACGAGGGAGCTCAGGGAGTACATTTTCCGTTTGTCAGGTAATTCAAGAGTGCTCCGCCAAAGCTTCGAACACGGTATCTGAGTGCGTCGGACTCTTCGGAGCAATTTACACGACATGCCCCTATAATAAAAATATGTCTCCGAAAACATTCTCAAGAGATACAGTGTACAGATCACAATTCACGTGATTGCAGACTTGTTTGTAAACCCAAGAAATAAAAAAACAGTTACATTGCCGAGTTCGCAGCGGACACGGCCGCCACGGGGTAGGTCCGAAGTTTGAGTTCCGGTGGTGTCTCGAAACTTCTTGCGTGTTCTTGTCAAGAATGTCCCCCACAGCACAACCTGTATGAAAGAAGCCGTGGCTGGCAGACCGTAGCATAGTGTATGGTATTTTTTGTTGTTGTTGTTTATACTGCCGCCCGCAGCGCCGAGAAACCAACGCTTCGTCATGGATTTCTAGAAGATTCACGTTCATTCTCTCACTAGATGTAACTTTCTCTTGCTTTCTTGTTCTCGACATTGCAAGTTCATCGTCGCCCCGAGCGCGCGACGCTAGAACCTTCCTTGCCGAACTTTCGAGATAGTGACGCACTGTACATAGCAGCTGCCCGCGACCTTGTCGAGTCAGTCTCGCTTTCGCTCTCTGTTACACCGCCGAATCGTCGCCCGCTTTTCTGCTGCCTCGACGCTCTTTCTTTACTTATTTTGTTTGGCACAAGTTCGCCGATTACACCTTTATTTTCAGTTCACTGTTGGTCTTCTCGTCGCCTTGATTCGTGACATTTCTGTTGGAGGTGCGTGGTACCGCAGCCCATGAAACGTACCCCTCCGAGGCCTCGCAGCGCAAGCCCAGTCTCCGGCTTAAGAAGATCGTACGTGGAGACAACCGGAGACCCGAGGAAGCCGCCGTGTTCAAGGTTTTCCCCGAGTTTGGTTTACTGCCGGAGAAGACCCACCAGCCGACAAAGCCGACGATGAGCACCCAAGCGTCGCAGACTCCCTGGCGCCTCCCCCGTCGTCTACCTGCCCGTGGCCCCTGAATCGCCGACGCCCTTCCATCGCGAACTCTTCGAAGACGTCGAGGAGCTCCTACAATTCGAGCGTGTGGCCCGCCACAACGAATGCAACGCTCAGCAATGTCTCCAGAACCTCTACTTCTCGCTGGAAGGCACCACAAGACACTGGTTCGAGAACCACGAGGCTTCGTTCACTTCGTGGGACATCTGCGCCACCGAGTGAAGCGGACCTTCTCGAGCCAATGCCGGCGACAGAAGGCGGAGGACCTGCTCCAGACGCGGACTGAACCACCCAACGAAAGCGTGCCGAGCTTCGTTGAAGACGTGCTACGACTGTGTACACGGCCGACCCGCAAGCCACCGAGGATAAGAAGTTGCACTTCCTCATGAGGGACATCAAGAGTGAAATCTTCGGTTGTCTTGTCCGCAGCCCCCGACAACGGTCCCAAGTGGAAATTTTTGCAAGGGGTACCACTTGCAAAGGATTTACTGAACAGGTACCACTAGCAAGTGGTACCACTAGCAAATGGTACCACTTCCTGGTGGTACCACTTGCAAGTGGCACCTGTTCAATAAACCACTTGCAAGTGGTACCACTTGTGGAACCACTTGCTAGTGGTACCACTTGCAAACAGTACCATTGTAATATAGATGCACAAAAACAAAGCCAGATGTTAGTCTTTCTTACTTGTATTTTACAGCTGAGAGTGCTTGTAGACCAGAAATACTTCGGCTGATGAAGATTAAAAATCCTCAAAACCCAGGCGCCTCAGAGCTTTTTGGGAGTCCTGGATCTTTTGTGACAGGACTGTCGATATGTTAGTGATGACTTGCTGAACAGGCACCTTGTTCTGGTGTCCCCATTGTTGCACTGTTTCTGCAAAGACAACAGAAACATACTAGTCTAATAACAGATCATGGAGATACAGTCATATGATTGAACAGATTGAACTCATTTATTTATGACGAGGCCAACTTTGAAGGGAATCTGTTCCTTCCCGACCACCACGTTTTGTTTTTGTTTGTCCTTCGGTGCCAACTTGCCCCCATGAGTCCTTCAGACACGTCCCACGCGACCCATAATCACTTGTGCCGTGTCTTTGGCTACCATGGTTGGTTTGGTCTGCTTAGTTATTTTTTCTGCTTGATAGAAGCAGATGGTGGTGCACCAATTCACGGGGTGCTGTGGGTAAAGAAGATATCGTAGCTTTAGCAGCGGTCAACACCAAATCCACAATTCACGCAAAGTCAATCGCCGCGATGAGTTGCCTCGTGCCACTTAGGCGTCCGTGTGTAAAAACTTCGATGCTCCAGAGTCATTACTCTCGATGGAATCGATCG
>JAZHYW010012076.1:0-68440 GCA_037355805.1 Ixodes ricinus
CGCAAACTATCCAAGTTCTCATTTTGTCCTTGTTTCGAGTGCTGTACTCCTTCACACAGGCGACGCTCAGACCTAAAAATAATTAGCTTCACGGATAAGGTCAAGACAAAGATACAATCAAGACAAGCGCTACAATAAACTAATAGTTTAAGGTGTGAGAGAAGAAAGACAAGATGGATGTGATATATAGTTTTATTCAAATAGGCAAATGAAGAATATTAGTTTAAAATACACTCTTAAACTAAAAGACGAGTTTTTGATAAAACATTAGTGAAAGTATTAATTAATGAAGACGGAAAGATAAAGAAGGAAACAAAAAAGGGCTGGGTTAAAAAAAGATAAAGATGAAATATCGCATTTATTTCTCGAATAGTTGCTGCATACGGTACGGGTGTCTTTGCTCAATTGCTGTTTTTTACACATAGACCTCTCTGACTCTTTTGCTATGAACGTAATTGAGGAAATTAGTCTGGTTAAACATCGGGAAACAGTTACTGAATCTGACGTGTGTAGTTCGGCGTCCTGATGGTGGCGATTGATGAGAAAGGTCATGATCTCGCAGTCTTACATTAATGCAGCAGCCAGATCGAACAAGATGTATTTTCCCACGAGAGCACATGATCTCGGACACGATGTTGACGCTGCAGTTGACGTATTTATGTGCATGATAAACATCGGTCATAACGTTGATTTAGTGATTTATGCGCTAGTTACTTTTACGGTTTATATCCACCTAGCCCAACAGTGGATTTTGACCATCCAATGGAGCCAATCTAAGCAGAGAGAAACCTGCGTCGTCAAGGCGCTCATTGTCTTTGTGCGTTTGTTATGAGCGAATCCATCAATCACGCACAGCGCTTCTTGTATTGAGTGTTTGGTTCATCCGCAGATAAGATACCCACAAAGACCACGAGGGCCGTGAAGATGCACTTTTGAAGCGGCTTGAATGGCTCCAACGTGTCAAAGCCTCGGCTGCCGTCAGACTTCAATAAATCGAACTATAGCACGCATTCTCAAGAGCTTATCATGTTCGCACTCCTGGCTCGTGATTGGTTCTTGGGCGTATTTATCGCATAACGCTGATTTCTGATTGGCTGCAGATAGATAATTAGTTGCCCGATACTCGCCACGTGGCTACTCCCGCATTTAACGCCACGTGACTAGAGGTAACATGACGTGATCCCGTAACCTGGATGTCTTTGCTAAATGTTGCCGGGAATACGGCACAGCACAATGTGAGGTCACGGGACATAATCCCGAAGCGTCAATTGTGTTGCCGAATTCAGTGAACGAATTGAATTTACGTCGCAATAATTTGGCCGATAAACTCCGCGGGAAACTTAACGTGGCGCCATTTTGTGACGGTTTCCTCATGAAATTCGACTGATAAGGCACATTCTGTGCTTTAGATGTGTAAAACAAAGCAAATTCTAGATCTAAGTTTGGCTTTGTATAGCATCTTTGTGTGCGCAGGAGTGTGTCATTTCAGTGAACTTTTTATTCCTTTCAGATATGTTCTAGCGCGAAGGCGCTTCCTACGATTCCACTCGGCGTAGCCTTATTTGTGCTTGAAGCTGAAGACATATTCAACAACTGCGCACGTAATGGGATAATGCCATACGCTGCAGGATACTGGCGTGCAGAATCAGTTTCTTTGTACATGAAGAGCCTGATTAGAGATCCCGACTTCCTGATGAAGAGGCCGGAATGCTGACGAAGCTTGAAACGCAAAAATGCGCATATTAAAATTTGTAATCGATCAGAGGAAGTGATTTTTCATTTACAGCATGCAGCTAATGCATTTTGGAAAGGCGTGCTTTAGAAAATTTGAATTCAGTCAATCTGCTGTATAAAATTGGCTTTGAGAACTTCGGTCTCAGTAGCATAGTTGTAACCAACGGGCCGAGTCAATATCCCGCGCCCCTCGCTGTTGCCGTGCCGTCTGGGGCCCTCCGTCTGCTCTGCCAACACCGCCGATAATAATTAAAGGACACGCAATATAAATTTTGACATCATCGCTCATCACACTTATCTAACACAGTCTGTACACAAGTGCTGCGTGAGCGCTGGGCTGCGTTTCGTATCCATCAACTTATCAAAGGGACGCCGGGCAGCGGGCTCGGGTGCGATAGCTGCTCCATTCTTCCTGTCTTATCTCAACGGAAGAAAAGCAGGAAGTCCGCTGGCCTTAAATTATTCTAGCTGGTGTTAACTCTGCTCACAGCGGCACGCTTGCCACCCCCGCTCCTTGAACAGAGGAATAATCTCACGCGTTATTTTCATGTCTGAAGGGGGAGCAGTGAGGGCCGTGTATACTCGGTGGAGAATTTCGCAGAGGGGGCAGGGAAGGCAAACAAGAAAAGGAGCGATAGCGAGACCTGCAATAGATGACGTGGTTGAAAGACGGGCAATTGCGACGGGGAGAGATATAGCGACGCGGCGCTGTCACCCCCCCCCCCCCGATCTTGTCAGTTTTTATGTGCCAACGCCGCGGATTTTGCCGGAAAGAGGCATAAACAGCTACCACAGTAAATAATTAAAAAAATCGCGATGGATGTGAAGCGTTAACTTTTTCGGATTTAATATCCGGTAGTTCTGGTCGCGTTTCAAGTCGCCGTGTCCCCGAATTTAATTAAGTCGTACCCAACATTATGGTGTATTTTGGCTTGAAATGTTTGTCATAACAATAAAGGTGCCGCAACATAATTGTATAATAATTTTAATCATTTGACACAAGCTTTATTACTGGCACTAGTAAGACAAAAGTGTTTTCTCATGGAACGTAACTTACCAAAAATCATATTTGTCGCAACGTAATTTTACGGCCAAAAGCAGTCGTTTTCTTTTAGTCACTTCTTCGCAAAACAAGATGACGAATTTCAGGAAATCGCATCTTTGGATTTGTTGGAGTTTGTCAGAAGTTCGGATACAAAAGCTATCCAAAGCTCTGACAAACTTCAACATGGTCGTTTGCATATCGCTGCCTTTTTTTTCTTAATTTCGTGTTCTGATAGTTCAAGAAAATATTAAAAATTGCAGCCGGAAATGCGTCTCCTTTAGATGAAAAATGGTGCTTTTAATGCAGTTTTTACCATACGATAAACAACGTTTCGTCAAAAAAAAAAAAAAAGAACGGATCAGTATTGCATACACATATTTCAGCTTCCGATATTAGTAGACGGTCAATTTTGCCTTAAGTCAGCAATAAACCTCATTGCATGTTCGATAAGGGGTTTACTGCCCGCTTGAGCTATCTGCTGAGTTGTGACAAAATTTTAAGAAGTGCGTGATGAGAAGAACTTCTAGTTTTACGCTGATTTTGTCTTTAACAAACAAGTGCTCTTCAACAACTAGTACGTTGGAATCATAGCTGACCTTTCACTTTTTTGTGTTCTTATTTCGTACGCTTGAGTTCATTCCCGTGTTCGCGAGAGAGGCTATAGTGTTTTATACACAACGGTGTTATGTCCAAAATGTTGTCGAGGGTTTAATTGTTTTTAATCATTTCAATATATGGACACCTCGGCCAGGTAACAAAAAGTAAGCCTGTTTTGGCGACTCAAATCCGGCGCTCGGAAAAACGGTATAATAAACACTTTTCTTGCGACGTAAGCTACCATTAAGTTTCGCACGATGGGCCTAATACTTGATAGGTTGTCTTCCTTTGGGTTAATTTGTCCTTCATTTTGTTAATACGAATAATGATGAACGGTCAAAGTTGACGGTGTTAGATTGAGAATGGGATGACTCCAAGCTTCCATCCACTGTTATTTCTATACCCATTTTCACATCAAGAAAAAAGCAAGTTTTGCGCAATGTTCATACGCGGTGCGAAGTAGTTCTTACGAGATTTAGTTGTCGAAGAAAAAAGCGACGCTTTTGTTGTTTAGACCATGAACGTCTTAATAAGATAACATATATCTAATCTAGAATTCACCTACACATATCCTAACTCTCTACATAAAAGGGGAAATCAGTAATGCTCCGCGAGAAGCCGAACTACTTTTACTACCCTTCTTTTTGTGATGGGTCTATACCCCACGGGTATAGACTTCCTTGATGGGTCTATACCCGTGGGGTATAGACCCATCACGGAAATGTTCATTAGCGAAGATATGCAGTCAGGATCAAAACCCGTGAATATTTTCGTGCTTCTCTCGCGTTCTTGCAAATACCCGCCTTCAGCGTCGCGAAACAAAATTAAGCGAGATGCTCAGTTTTGCGCTACCACGTTCTTCTAGGCCGGACCAGAAAGCGACTTTCTGGGCTGTCTTTGCTCTAGTCTGGCAGCAATGGGATTTGTTTTAGCCGTACGGGGGTGTGACCACACTACAATTTCCAAAGTAACTGGATTCTAAGAAAGTAGCGTCAAGGTCGCCATATTGTCGCCATTTTCGCCTACGGAATGAGCAGTTTCATTCTTCTGCATTCTTCGCGAGCCTACCCGAATTCGCGGTGAATGGTTGCTTTATAAAGACTTTTTTTTCTGTCACGGACAATGCGCTGTTTCTAAACACGCCAGCACGAAGTGAGGGGCACTGCAGGTTAGCCGGAATCAATTTCGCCTCAGGTAAAACGTCTGCGCATGCTCCCTATATATAGCTGTACCACAGCAGAGGCCTGACGTCAGCTTCGTGTGTTGGTGTCATAACCCTAATTCTAACATCCACACACCGGCTAACCTAATCCTTATCCACTGGTGTTGATGAAATTAATTCTAAATTTTTGAAGAGGCACTAAGGAATACTCATCTATCATTTTGGCTAAAATTTTTTCAGCAATCCTTAGAGGAATCATGTCTGCCTGATGATTGGAAAGTGGGGAGGGTGGTTCCTCTACACAAGGGCAGGGAGTAAGCATTCTACCCAACAACTTTCGTCCAATATCTTTAACAAGCGTTCCTTGCAAAATTTTCGAACACGTCATCTACTCCCACCTTGCCAACTTTCTTGATTCTAATGCATTTTTCAGTCTGTGCCAACATGGCTTTCGTAAAACATTTTCCTGTGAAACGCAACTTCTATCTTTTCAATCGTAATCTGCATTCCATTCTTAACCGCGGGTCCCAGGCGGACTGCGTATTCCTCGATTTCTCGAAAGCTTTCGATAAGTTCAGTCACCAATTATTGCTTTTTAAGCTGAGTAAACTTAATATTGACTTAAGTCGTTCTTCAGTGGATTCAACATTTTCTGTCTCATCGCTCACAGTTCGTAACTGTTAATGGCTCTAATTCCTACTTAACCCCAGTTAACTCTGGTGTTCCGCAAGGTTCGTGGTTTTAGGACCATTACTCTTTCTTATTTACATCAACGATCTGCCAGCCATCATTTCATCCTCTGTGTGTTTATTTGCAGATGATTGCGTTATTTACCGAGAAAGTTCTACCGACAGTGACACAACCTTATTGCAGTCAGATCTTATCTCAATATCTAAGTGGTGCCGCACATGGCTAATGGAACTAAACATCACCAAGTGCAAGTCAATGCGTGTGTCCCGTCGTAATGCCGTTTGTCCTACTTACTACCTTAATAGCGCTCCACTGGAGCCCGTGCACTGTTATAAATACCTTGGCATCCACATAACATCTGATCTTTCATGGAATATTCATATTGAACATGTTATTAACAATGCTAACCGCATGCTAGGCTTTTAAGAAGGAATTTTAGTTCTGTGCCGTCATCTCTCAAACTTCTTCTTTATAAATCACTTGTTAGATCGGAAGCTGGAGTACGCAGCCTCCGTTTGGGACCCCGGGATGGAATACCTCGTTCAATCATTGGAGGCCGTCCAGAACAAATCCGCACGTTTCGCATACTTTCCAACTACCACCGTACTTCTAGTGCAACCTCCATGAAACTATCGTTATCATTACCCACTCTTGCTTTACGTAGACAATATTCTCGTCATTCCCTTTTTCACAAAATTTATCATAATCCGGCCATGCGTCACAATCTACTAACCCCTCCGTACTATATTTCACTTCGTTTAGATCATAAGAACAAAGTGGCGTCTTTCCATGCAATACTGATGCATTTTTTATTCATTCATTCCGCGCGCTTCTGCAGAATGGAACCACCTTCCTCGCGACATTGCCACCATTGATGACCATTGCATTTTCTAAAGATGCTCTATATAACTTGTTATTTTTTTGATATATGACTGTGCTTATTTTGCCTTTTGTTACTCCTTTCTTTGTATTTTCCACTCCCTCTGTAATGTCTTCGGACCTTGAGGGTAAATAAATGAATAAATAAATAAATAAATATAACCGGTGCCTTGAGCTGGGGCAAGTGTTTCTCTTTACTTTTGCCCGTTCTTCTTGCTCCTACTGCAAATGACACCTCGTTATGAATCTGCTCCACATTCAACGACTCCTCTTCTCCGGTTCCTTGCCGCAGTTGGTCGTTCTCAGCATGCCATGTTACGCTGTTCATTGAATTAGACGGCGTTTCGCCAAACACTTCATCTCCCTGGTGACGCATTTTCTTTGTACTTGTGCCCCACCCTGGATCTGGGCAGTCCACTTTTCTCAGCCCGTGGGATGTTACTCAGTATGAGGTCATACAGCGATTCTTCAACGCATTTGGCACGTACTTCCCTTGTGTAATAAGGTGTATCTATGTTGATTATCGCTTCAGGCATAACGCTCATGGTGCCGTCAGCCAGATAACCCCCAGTGGACGTCCCTATAAACTCCTCACTTTGTACCAGTCTCTTTTTTACTAGTACTCGTGCTGGTTCCACTATCCCTAAGCACCGATATCTTAATATCATGTCACCTCCCTTCGACCACCGGCATCATCATGTCGATATTGGTGTACTAAGTCATCGTTGGTAACATGTTCAAAACTTCTATCTGTTATCGCTCCCTGCCGTTTCTTTTTGTCCCTAGTTAATGACTTCGTCTTTATCCAGGACACACGCTGCTTTGTTGTGGGAGTGATTGGCGCACTGCCCAGCTTTTTAGTCCTATTTTGCCGCACTCCCAGCTTCGTACTCCTGCCTGATTTTGTCTATATCCGCTTCTGCAGTCACTTGCCTTATGCCCAACCTTGCACAGAAAGCATCTAGGCGATGGTCTTCCGGCTCCTCCCGTTTGTCCACTCCTTTCCTCGCCGTCCTGTCTCACTGTTGTACATCCCCCGTCTTTCATAACACCCAGAACGAAATTTCCCTGAGCTTCCAAGTACTGGTCAGCTAGCTCTGCCATTTCTCGCGCTGCATTCCCGTTACGTAATTTTAGAAAATGGCCAGCTTAGGGTGACAGCAACTACGGAACTGTTCGACAATTACCCTATCCTCAATGCCTCGAACGTTTTCTCTGTCTGCGCATTCCGAGCCACCTATCCAGATAATTACTCAAACTGGTACAAAATCGTCGTCCAGTTTCTGCCTCCTCCTGCTTGCTTCGTCTGAACGTTTCTCTAAACCGTCTGCAGATAGTCTAAATCGTTGGAGCAAGGTGATCTTAACCTTCTCGTGGTTTAGAGTGTTTCTGGCATCCTCCCGAATGCGGTTAACCTTTTACACGCCAATGTTCCAAAATTGGAACGTGTGAAACTCGATTTTTTGTTCTCTTTCGGAATATACCTTTGTTTTTAATTTTTGTTTTCGCATACTGTTCAATGACTGTGGAAAACACCGCAATTTTAGCTTCTACTATCTGTCATTTTAAAAACTTTGAATCAGTGTTTGTGAAATGACATATTTTGGGTTTTTTCACAGCCAATTGTGGGTTGCGTCATTTCGCAAGAAAAAATGGCGTTCAAATGAACAAAGCAGATTTAAAATAAAGGGAAATCATTGGCGATTATGTGATAAAAAATAAATAACCAAAGCCTGTCCGTCTTTCACTGGCATTGAGTTTTTTGCAAACGTTCCGTTTTTGGAACATTGGCATTTGACAGTAGCAAAATTCAACGTAAACTGGAGCCTGCACTTCGGCATAGTTTTTAGTCTTGTTGGTAGCGCCCCCTGTGCGGCGGTTGGCAGAAACTTGAATGGCAGCTTTCCTTGCCGTTCTTTTGAGATTGTTCAGCACGAGTAAGCCGCGGCGTCCACGTGCAGTACGTGGCAATCTCACCACTTGTCAATGTAAGTAGAGAACAACCTTATGGCTTCCTTTTTTGTGGTGGCACACTTCCTTACCATGCAATAATTCTCCTCTTAGGACATGGCTCAACGCTTCCTTACTTTGGAGGCTGCAGTTGAGCTTTTGTTCAGCCTTTCCGATGAAGAACGCGAAGATGCATCTATATGCCAGTTGCCACCTGACGAAGATGGCAACATTACTGACGAAGAGCACGTGAACGAAAATGACCTCTCTGAGGTTGTTCCCGCTGATGTTTGTGGTCACGTCGAAGTCATGCAGTGCAGCGATGATGACGTTGATTCTCCGGAGTGCACCAGTCTCGAGCCACAGCGGAAGAGACCCGCGAGGAAAACCCGTGAGGAAACGGTAGTGGGTACCTCAGCGATGTGCAGGAAAAGCGCACAAAGCTTCTACCAAGGCGGGGAACAAGACCCCAAAGCCTTCTAATAGAGCGGAATGGAGTCAACATTCTACGTTCCACAAAACACTTGCCAACCAGCACCCTCGGTCGTTGGTAGAGGAGTTTCCTGAGCTTGCAAACATGAGCCCCTTTTTGCTGTTCAGCAAAATTATTTCTCCTGAATACCTTGGGTTGCTCGCTGAAATGACCACAAGGTATGGACTCCAGAAAGGGACCGAGTTGGACGTCACAGCAGCGGATATTGGGCAGTTTTTTGGTCTCTTACTTCTCAGTGGCTATCACTCCGTTCCCTCCGAAGACTCTTACTGGAGTACGGCTGAAGACCTTTGCGTGCCTTTAGTGGCGACAGTGATGCCCCGCAATAGGTTCAGGCAACTGAAAAGATTTTTTCACATTGTGGACAACACTCAGTTGAAAGCAGGTGAGAAGATGGCGAAGATTCAGCCATTTTACGACGAGATTTCAAAATGTTTCCTCCAGTTTGGAGTGTTCCACGAAAGCCTCAGCATCGACGAGTCCATGGTGCCCTATTATGGCCACCACTCGTGCAAAATGTTCATACGCGGGAAGCCCATTAGATTTGGCTATAAGATATGGATGATGTGCTCTCCAAATGGGTATCCCTATGCGATGGAGATATATTGCGGAAGAAAGGAGAAGGATGACAAGACTCCCCTCGGGCTCAGGGTGGTTAGCAACATGGTATCTGTCCTGTCTAGCCCTGAGCAACATGAGGTGTATTTCGACAACTTTTTCACCTCTTACGGTCTCCTGACGAAACTGGCTGACGAAGGAATAAGAGCGACGGGGACTGTACGAGAAACAAGAACTGGTAGTTGTCCGCTGAGGAGCCAGAAAGACATCGCAAAAGAGGAGAGAGGAGCTTTCGACTACAAGTGTGACGGTGCGGTATACGCATGCAGATGGCACGACAACGCAGTGGTCACAGTTGCCTCTAACCATCTCAGCCATGAGCCTGTTTGTACTGCAAAGCGCTTTTCACGACGCTGCAAGAAAAAGGTAGACATTGCGCAACCATATCTGATCAAAAAATATAACGAAGGCATGGGAGGTGTGGATGTTATGGACCGCCTCCTTGGTAGCTACCGCCCAAGGCTTAGAAGCAAAAAGTGGTGGTGGAATCTTTTCAGCAATGGTCTCAACATGACTGTAGTCGCAGGATGGATCCTTCACTGCGAACTTCACAAGGGCACAGATGCCGCCATGACGCACCTAGCTTTCAGGCGGGACGTCGCCATGTCCCTGCTCCACCTGAAGCAGAAACTCGCCCTGCGACCTGGACCTCGGGTTCATCCCAGCATCGCGGAAAGGAAGACTGACGGTCACTACATTGTCTCAGCTACACAAGGAAGGTGCGCGGAGTGCAAAAAAAAAAAACACTACCAACAAATGCCACCAGTGCGAAAAGCGGCTGCACAAGAATTGCTTTGCAGCTTACCACGGCTTGTGATTGTGAAGCGCTGACTGCCACGTAACACATACATTGAATAAACATATTTTTCAAGCATTCTTTTCTATCTTTATAGTTTTCGAAGCCCTTGCAAGTAGCTAAAAGGTTCTCTTCAGATAACAGAAGCAATTCCCATTTTACACTCAATAAATGTTGTTTCAGACGACACTTGCATTTTGTATACTAGAAATGCCAATGTTCCAAAAATGGAACATGCAAAAAAACATGCCTAGTGATTGTTAATTTGGCTATATTTTTTTTTCATAGTTAATTCAGAAGCCATATGTGAATTATCAACAGCCATTTTAGTGTTTCGAACATTGCGTCATAGTGCGGCGTTTAAAAGGTTAAGCTTCACCCACGAGACAAAGACTAAGGGACGTCGCACATTGCTCCTTCGCCCATCCTTGTCCTACCGCAATCCTCTCAAATCTATGCAACTGGGTATCTAAGTCATCGCGCTTCTCGTCAAAAGGCGGCATCAATTTCTTCAAGCAAGCTCGTCCTCTTGACTGACCTTCGCCCCTCCGTCTGTTGTCACTCCACTGGCACGTTCTGTTTCCGCGAGCTTGATCTTAAGCTCTATCATAGCGATCTCATGTGCCGCTTTCAGTCTGGCGTCCTCCCTCTCCCCTCAGCCTTCTGCTGTTTCCTCTCATGTTCGAGTCTGGAATCTTCTCTAGCGTGCACTCTTCCTCTCTCTCACGCTTTCGTTCCTCCTCCTGAAGATGCAACGCATCCTCTTTTGTTAGTCCTAGGGCGCTTCCTAAAGCCATTAGCTTTTGAAAATCTATTTCAAACTTGGTGGGAAATGTTCACCGGAACAACTGGTTTTCCTCACTGTGCGGTTCGTATCCTGGCAGGCTCGCCAAATTGTGATGTTATAGGTTCAGGTAAAACCGCCGAAGGAGGAATTCAGCTACACCGTGAGCTTTGATCAAGATATATATATATATATATATAAAAAAGAAGAAAAATAAGAAACGTTCTAGTTATACACAAATGTACAAGTCAGAAGCTGTCTCACTTTCAGTCCGTCCTCGTGTGGTTGCGGGTCTTGGTGCTTTCTGGTTCCCAGCAGAGCTTGGTTGTTGGTGAGTGATGTTCCTTTGGTGTTCCTTGGTGCTGGTCTGGGATGCTCTGCTCCGGGACACCGCCGAAGTCGTTGATCGTTCCTTGGTGTTGGTCTGGGATGTTCCGCTCCGGGACACCGCCGAAGTCGTTGATCATTCCTACCAGTGGCTACTTCGGGTCGCTGCCGAATGCGTCGTTCATGCAGGATATTGATGCTTTGATTGCACACCGCCAAGCTGATGTTTCACCCGACAGGAGCACCCTCGGGACGTCGCCGGGTGTGCTTCCACCTGGACGGGTTACGGCCGAACAAAAGAAACCTTCTTCTCCCTCTTTTCCACCCACTTTTCCTCGGACGTGCTCCCTCGACATTTGACTCTTCTGCTCCATTTCTCGTTTAGTAGCACGACAATATCAAACAATTGACGCACGTAGGGCGCGAGGGCTCCTCCGGCACGGATCCGGCGTAGGAGTACCATCTGCGATGGCCGGAAGATCCCGTCGGGGATCGTAAACTGTCCGGGGTCAAGGTAGAAGCGAGGCGGTGTCTCCATTTTTGTTTGAGGAGGCGCATCTCATCATCAGGATCGTAGGCGGTCTCATCGGCGGTAGAGTCAGGAGACGGCGGCAGCGAGAGGGAGGTGGGAGACTGCGAGGAGGGGGAGGTCGAGGCTTATTCATCTCGTCCATCCCGTCTCCGTGGGCCCGCTCGTTACCTGCGACGCCCGCGTGCCCTGGTACCCAGCGGATACATGTGCGGATGGCGTAGTTCCGGTATAGGCCGAGGGCAGTTCGGAATATGCCCGAGACTGTGGGTCTGTGTGTCAAATGTTGCTTCTTAAGGGCATGGACGATGTATTGGGAGTCAGAATAGATCGTGAGAGTGCCGTCGCGGGGCGCGAGGTCGGGCGCCTCACGCGCGTGGGTTTCGTGAGTACGTAGCGCGAGGAGCTAATAACGGGCCTCTGCAAGTTCCGGAGATGAAGGTGAGTTATAGGTCTTCGTGTACACGAAGGGGGAATCGGGGGACGTCGTGTGTTGGCGAGAGAAAACTGCAGCCACCTCAGATGTACCGGAGCTGTGGCAAGCCGCGTCAGCATAAGCTATGGTGTTGGACAAATCCTGAAGAAGACGGTTCATCTCAGCGTGCTGTTGTCTAACTAAATGCTCTCGTCTCTTCGCATCGCGTTCGAGATTCATGTTGAAAGAAGTGGACTGGAGTGTTGTGTAAGATCGATCAGTTCCCAGGGTGGCTTGGCAGGGGGGGAGGGGGGGAGTCGTTCTTGGTGGAGACAGAGACTCGAAGGTAGCGTGCTACCGCGCGCCTGTCGGTCGTGCCACTTCTTTTTCCTTACAATATCCCCCCGGTGTTGTAAGCGCCAGTCATCCGGCGCGTTTAGGTCATGAATCTTGGAGGTAATAGGGCTTTATTCGGCTGATGTGCACCACGTCGGAGGACTTGGAGCGAAGGCTGCGGTGCGGCGGAACAGGCACGACTTCATAATTGGTTGGGGAGACCTGTCGGATAACACGAAAAAGGCCAACTGCATGAGAAACTTCTCTCACTTGCCCGGTGCTCGCCGGGGAAACCACAAGAGGACTTCTTCGCCTATGTTATAGGCAGCGGGAGTGGCCGGTCGACATAGCGCAGTTTTTGTTGTTGCTGGGACTTAAGGGTGCGGATGCGGGCGAGCTGACGGACGTCTTTTGCTCTGGAGACAATCTCCTGTGCGTACGGTTGCATGAATTTGTCACGTCGGTAGGGTAATATCGTGTCAAGGGGTGTTAGGAGTTCGGATGCATAAAGCAAGTAGTATGGAGTGTGTCCCGTGGTAGATTGTCGTGCAGTACTGTATGCATAGGTTACGTAGGGGAAGATGATGTTCTAGTTGTCGTGATGATCGGCAACGTACATTGAAACCATGTCAGCGAGAGTATGGTTGAAGCGCTCAGTTAATCCATTTGTTTGTGGGTGGTAGGCTGTTTGTAACGCTGTGAAAAGTCGAAGAAAGGCGGATGACATCTTCGAGCACGTTGGATAGAAAGGAGTGCCTCGATCGGTGATTATGTATTGTGGAGCTCCATGGCACAACAGTATGGAACCGGAAAAAAAAAACTTTCCGACTACGTGGGTGGTAGCGGCGGGAAGGGACGCCGTCTCGACGTAGCGCGTTAAATGGTCGATCGCGACGAGTATCCACTTGTTGTTGCGAGTGGAGTGGGGAAAGGGACCAAGGAAGTCAATTCCAATGCGTTCAAATGGGCGGTGTGGTTGAAGGAAGGGGTTGTCGGCAACCTGGAGGCTTTGTGGTAGGACTTTTCTTGGTCTTGCAGTGGTGGCACGCTTGAATGTACTTGCTGATGCTGCGGGTCATGCCTATCCAAAAGTAACTGCCTCGGATACGAAAGTAAGTTTTAGAAAATTTAAGGTGGCCAGCTGTAGGGCCGTCATGGTTTGCTTGAATAAGATCCTTTTGTAGCCGGCGGAGAATCACTAAAAGCCATGGCCTTCCTTGTTGAGTGTCGCAGTTTCGCCTGAGAGAAATCCATCTCTGAGTTAAAAAATGCGGGCACGGCGCTGAATTCGCATAGAAGGATGCGGCAAAGCACCTTTAAGGCATTAAATAATGGGGTGCCATAATGGATTGAACCGTTGCTCTTCTGCAATGTTGACGGTGCTTAGGACAGCAGTTGTGTCTTCGTGGGCAGGGGGTTGGAACACTGCGACCCATGGGGTAGGGGGCATCTGGAAAGGCTGTCAGCATCAAAATGTCGTTTTTCAGATTTCTAATGAATCGTGTAGTTGTAGTCTTGAAGTTTTAGGGACCAATGTCTGAGTCTTCCTGAAGGGTATTTTAGGGTGGTAAAGCAGCATAGGGCGTGATGATCGGTTACAATAGCGAAGTGTGTGCCATATAGGTAGGGACGGAACTTCGATATTGCCCACACAACGGCCAAGCACTAGCGTTCAGTTATGGTATAGTTACGTTTACTTTTCGTTAAAGTGCGGCTGGCGTAGGCAATTACTCGCTGGGCACCAGAAATGTTTTAGGTCAGTACAGCACCGAGGCCATGGCCACTGGCGTCTGTACGAATCTCAGTGTCAGAGCCAGGAACGAAGTCACCGAGCACTGGGACAGTCGTCAAGGCGGTTTTCAGGGCTTGAAAAGCATTACTTTCAGGGCGATTCCATTGGAAAGCGCTGTTGTTGCGGAGTAGCGTGTTGAGAGGTTCAGCGATGTGGAAGCACCCGGATATACATTTTCTAAAGTATATGCAAAGGCCGAGAAAGAACCAAGCGTCTTTTAAATTTTTTGGGGATGGAAATTCGGAAACAGCTTGTAATTTAGATGGGTCAGGGCGAATGCCATGTGCGCTAATGATATGACCAAGGACCTTATTTTGGCGAGCTCCAAAGATACATCGTTTTGTGGTTAGCTGCAAATTGGCGGTGAGAAAGCAATTCAGCACTTCTCGTAGTTTCTGCAAGTGCTCGTTGAATGAGGCAGAGAAAACAATTACATCATCAAGGTAACAAAGACAGATTCTCCACGTGAGACCCCGTAGCACAGTGTCCATCATGCGTTCGAATGTGGCAGGCGCATTGGAGAGGCCAAAAGGCATCCCATTAAACTGGTATAGGCCGGAGGAGTGTAACGAAAGCAGTTTTGAGGTCCATAGAAGAAAATAATGATGATCCCTGAAGGATGTCGACGGTGTCGTTGATTCTGTGTAAGGGATAGACGTCTTTAGTGGTGATATTGTTAAGTCGACGGTAATCTACACAAAATCGCCATGATCCGTCTGTTTTCTTGGTGAGAAAAAGAAGCTGACCATGGGCAGGATGAATGCTCAATATGTTTCTTTGCAGTATATCCCTGACGTGACCGTCGACGACCTTACGTTCAGTGGGTGAAATTCTCCAAAGGTGGCTTCCAATGGAAGATGCTGTTCCGGTGTTGATGTGATAAGAGACTAACGAAGTTTGAGCTAGAGGACGGCTATTAAAATAAAAGAGATGTTCATACGAAACAAGAATCTTTGTTAGGGCTTCTTTCTGGTGAGTAGGCAAGCTAGAGCCTACCATTTTAGCAACTTGTGTGGCGGTACATTGGGCAGTTGACGGCAGTCTCGTAGGTGTGAGTTCGGAGAGCGTTGCAAGCGTGGTATAGTAATGAGACGTTAGAGTGCCCAAACGCGCACCACAAGGAACAATTTGCGTCTCAGCAGATGTGTTGGTGACGAAAAGAGAAACCTGTCCTTGAGTTGTTGTGGCGATGCAGTAGGAAAGAATAACTGACTTTTTTGCGACAAAGCTGGCGATGCGTTCAATAGGACCAGTGGTGCTTTTGAATGGACGGTCCGGCACGAGTGTGATAGAAATAGCAGAAAGAGGGGGTGCGAAACAAAATGGGTGAAGTTTCGTACGCGTCGTGATTAGTCTGCCGAGTGTTCAAGTAGAGTTCGCGACTGGCGCAGTCAATGAATGTCTCTGTGTCCGACAAAAAATCCCATCCCAAAATGACGTCCACAACACAATTATCAAGTAGAGTAAAAAAAATTATATAAGAGGTGCCTTTGATAGAAATAGGTATGTTCCAGTATCCAAGAGGTTGCACAAGTTCACTGCTTCCCATGAGTAGAAAATGTCCAGCGGGTGGAGGGGTAAGCACATTGTGTAAACGGCGGCGAATTCGATTACAAATGCAGGATTTTGCAGCACAAGTGTCGACTAATGCGAAATATTTCTCTTCTCCAATGTAGACGGTGATAATTGTAGGGACAAGGTAAGGAGGATTTAGGACCTCCATTGTTAAGACTGGCTGCGCTGCTTACTTTGACGACGGAAGTGCGGCGGTAGTGGCAGTGAATGGCGAGACAGAGCGGTTTCGGCGAGTATAGGGGAGGATGATCGGCCACGTCGGACTTCAGCATCGGAAAAAGAACGTGCGTTGCGATGGTCGTCGAAATTGCGGCGGTCGCTGGAACTGTTATGGTTTTCGACATTTCGGCGCGTGTCATGATCGTCAGAATGTCAAGTTTGATTGTGTGGGATGTGACTGTAGGCTTCGGCATTCATGCGGCGTCGGCAGTAGCGGATGAAATGACCTGAGGCGTGTCAGTAGAAGCATACCGGACGTTGATCTTCAGTGCGCCATGCCTCTGTCCGCCGGGGTGATACGTAGCGTGGGGATGGAATGGAGACGTTGTCAGAACTTTGCAGAGCGCAAATGTGTGAAGAGGACTGGTGTTATGAGCAGAAGGGTGGCGAGGAAGTCGATGGTGCCACGCATGTGGAAGGCGACGAAGAAATAGGACTAAGGGCCGCACGAAGTTCGTCTTTGACTACCTGCTCAATCTTAGGCGCCTCGGGTTGCGAGATTGAGGAATTGGCTGAGAGGCGCAGTGACCCCAAGAAGTCGCGTAGTTCGTCTCGAATTATTCGCCTGATGAAATTGGGAAGGTCGGTGCCGGCAGTTGTAGTTGAAACTTCAAGGAGCCGTTCAAATCTGGTCTTGGAGATCCGACCACTTTGAACGTCTTCATAATGCTTGCATTCTGCAATGTGCTGCTGCACGGTCTCAGGTGACATGGGTGCGACGATGGAAAAAAGCTCCTGGGATACTCTTTTGAAGAGGTGCTTGATTTTTTCGTCCTCCGTCATAGCTGCGTTAACACGTCCGCAGAGGCGAAGGACGTCCTAGATGTAGGACGTCGATATTTCGGAGTGGGCTTGGTACCTCCTGGAGAGTTTGTCCCGCAGTTGTTGTCTTCTCCGTTCAGGCGTGCCGAAGACGTATGCGAAGGCGGTTTTGAACGCATCCCATGAATCATTTCTTCCTCGCGATTGTCGTAATGTTCGAGTGCGGTCCCATGAGGAAAAATACGACATGAGCGAGATTGATAGTGTCGTCTGAACGATTGTGTTGGCTCACCCGGTCGTACATTTTGAGCCAGACCAGAGCGTCGTCGTCCGCTGACCCGGTGAAATCCTGGAGAGTCCGGTTGGCGATTTTTGACTGTTGACTGTTGAAGTGTTGGTAGGGCGCTGGTCTCTTACATTCCCGTTGTCGTCGCTCATAGTTCATAGTTGTGACAGTTGACCGTCCGCTGCACAGCTCCAGGTCGGAATTACCAGATGATCAGGTTGGGGATCGTTAGCGCACCTCCACCAAGTGTTCAGACATACGTAAAGGAGATTTAATGGAAGATGAGATGAAAATGTGGCCATTGTGAATGGCGGTACAGCGATTCAAGAAGTGCCTGTGCCAAGCGCGCGCTTGGTGACACTCCTGCCTGTGTGTCGTGCCACTTCTTCCTTACCTTATATATATATATATATATATATATATATATATATATATATATATATATATATATATATATATATATATATATATATATATATATATATATATATATATATTATGTTATACTCTGACACATTTCGTGTAAACATTTTGACTTATTTTCTGTTCAATATGTTAGTTGTGAAGTTTTCAAAATCCTTCGGAAGGATGAAAATTTAGTGCAACACTGACCCTTCCTTTGCAGGTTTTCAAACGTAAGTACAAAACACACAAACACAGATTTATCGTGAAGCCCTGTAGAAATAATCATACAGTAAAACAAACGAATTACAGGAGCAGAACAGTCAAAACAGTGGGCGTTTCAAAACAGTACCACCAGTATCTAAGGTCCTTACCAATACACCTCTCACCTCTTTTTCTTTGTGTAGAATATGAGTGTCCCCCATTTCGGTTTACGCTAATTCTGATTGTGTTATACGTCCTCAAGATGAGGGACGAGTGGAAGGCAGTCATTTGTTTAGCGGTGAAGCAGTGGAATTTTGATTTTTACGTACTTGGGTCCCTAAGGATTCTCAAAATGGGCACCAAAGCAGCGTTTCGCGAGTTCTGTCTAACTCCGAGTAGAACGCTTGCTCCCGGACCTGTGGTAACAGTGCAATTTCTTTGTTTGTTTTGTTCCACTGAGGGGTGGGGAGACCGCTTGCTCAGCAAGCATTGCTTCTCTGCGCATTGTGAAAACACCACAGTTGGTACAAATTTGAAGTCTTTTTTTTTCTCTCTCCTCTAGACTAGCCAAAAAAAAACATTTTTTTTAAACTGATTAGAAGGTCGACGATTAACTAGTCGAACCTCAAAGCTCGGCGCAGAACCTGAGGTTCTACAAACGTTCGCTCCATCTCTAGAAACAAGCCGGAACATAGCCACATGCCGAACCACCAAAGTTCGACGTCAGCTAGAATAAAATGTAGCCCAATTTGGCTAGATATATCCCAATCTGGCAACGCTGTCCAGGATTGGAAAGCGCTTCTGCATCATCCGTCGACCTTTTACCACGGGATAGCGCTCCTGCCGTTACCAGCGCGCAGAGAGCGGAGCCAAGTGATAAAAAGCAGACAGTTTATTTGTGCGGCGAACGCGCATCTTCTACCACGCTTTCAGCTAAGAAAAAGGGAGAGAGACAGAGAAGGAGTAGGAAAGGAGAGCTGCTTTAGGAACGAACGGGCGTGGGCTGACAAAAAACTAGTCTTTGAGAGGCATGTCAACAATGATTACCGGCGACAAGATTTGTCACCTTTATCTTCTTGCAAGTTCGCCCAAAGTTGGTACTGCAGTGGACGCTATGTGCGTGGCCTTGGGCTTCAGGCAGGTGCTGTGCCTTCCCTAGTCACCAGCTTGGAGACTGTAGTCACCTGACCGTAACCGGAGACACGATTGGCCTAAAACGCGTAAAGCGTCTATTTTGCTGTTAGTACCACATGAACAGGACAGCTGCACGAAGGCTAGTTTTGGAGTTTAAGGAAACTGCCGAGCCCAAAAGTAAACCAAAGACGGGAAGTTTGAGGATCCTGTGTTTTACGCGGCTGTAAGACCGTTCGTCAAAGGACAATTCGGCACACGTCAACTAGTAGCAGGGCTATTTTTCACATAGGGAAATTCGCCTTAGGGCGATTCGTCACTATGATGATTCGTCAAACTATTAACAATTTGTTCATATATTTGTAGCATTTCTGATGTTTATCGAGCATAGTCCTTCTGAGTGAGTGCCATTGCCAGCGACCCATTCCTCGACTTAATTATCCTTTCTCGACAAATAAATTTGACTTTAACTAATTTCAAATACACACTGGCTAATCATGTCTTGTCCACAGGAATCTTGACCCCTCTCGGTGTAACTAATGGAGAAAATGAATGACAAGGGGCTAGTCAATGTTAGGTTGTTACATGAAACGTGTCGATCGAGCGTGCACAGCCCGTGTAGTGCACGTGGACGAGCTCATTATCTCTGTGTCGTGAATGCGCAGTCTGTGTGGCGCACGCGAAGTCTGCGTCGCGCATGCGCGGTAGCGGTGTAACGTTCCTGAAAGTTTTATATTCTGTTTTCGGCGTAAACTATAAGGTTTGAACAACCTAAAATAAAACAAAAGACTAAACTTTCAAAAGAGGACACCGCACAAAAGCTGAATAGCAAAGGCGACTGTACGCTAAAAAAACTAGTACGCGGGCAACAAGACCTTCAAACATTATCTCCGGTTTTGCTACGAGTTGTCGCAGTGACGAAGCGCCCTATAACAAGCCGGCAACAGCCAGGAGGCGCCAGCAGAGCGAGAGCCCACGGTTATACCCTGTCTCCTCGTGACCTGGGAAAGGGTGAACGATAAGCCCCACATTGCGCACCGACGGCTAGGATACCCTTAGCGAAAACTAGGATGTTTGAAATATACCACATTCTAATTTGAGTGTATTTGAAGTACAGTTCATAATTGTAAGTACACAAAAAATAGACCGAAAATAGACACTTCTTTTTTTTTACTTAGCACTAAAATATATTTCTGGAAATCTTTAATACCTTTATACCTTTCTTTAAACTACATTTGAAGTTTCCTTCTTGCGTTCTGAAATATGTAAATACTAAATTAGTAGGCGCAAAATACCTTTCACATAGAAACCATAGAATATGTCATTTATTTCATGCAAAATATACTCCAACCCCATTAAAAATGCAGCAATAAAAAATATGTGCAGAATACTCTTAATATACCTGGAAATCGTAAATACTGTACCTTTTTTGACTGCAATACTTTGGTACTGTACTGTCAGTGGTACTGTACAGTGCTGGTACTGGTACTCTACTGTACTGGTACTGTACTGTACTTAATATACCTGGAAATCGTAAATATAAATACCTTTTGACTGCAATACTTTGGTAGTTTGTCTTCAACCACCAAACTATTGAAAAGCTCGCCTATCAAAAGTTCACTTCAAGCAAATGTGGAGTACATGCACTGGAGTGCCTAAATACAACGTTCGGTTAGTTTGTCGATTGATTTGTGCAGCATCGCACTGATAAATCAACCCAGTTTATGTTATTGTTTCCTTTTGTCCTATCAAGAACACACCTGATGTGTTTCTTGCACACGAATCACAAACGGGGTTCGGGAACTACAACTTCAACACTGGCTGATGCTGTAAAGCTTTAGCAAGTGCTGTGAACAAATTTGTTTAGCGTGGTTGTGTTAGCGGAATGTTAGTTCACTGAATGTGTATACTCACCATTGTACGTGATGTGAGTAGTGGCCTTAATATAGTGACGTTAATAACCATATTAAATAGTCAACTAGTAAAGAAAAACGAAATAACTATTTTAAAGTGAAGGAAATGCCTTGACTCGCTTCGTCCTCGAGTGGTGCTAGGCAGATAATCAATAACATTTCTTCAAGGAGCCGTTATTGCTGATATTGTTTTAGCGACTCCGCCGAATTAATATTAGTTGTACCAATGCGTTTTAGTAAAAGATACAATCCACAAACTTCAAAACACTGTTTCCCCTTTGACAGACTCCCGTGGAGAGGATCGAATACTTGGAACATTAGTAATTGCAGAGGTGGTCCCGGCCAGATTGATTACCTTCATATACGTAGGCTTTATAAATACTCTAGAGCAGTCAACGGGACTGTGATTCAAGTGTTCAGTGCGTCATGGTGTTTGTGTTTGTGTCTGTTCCTAATACGTAGTTGTGGAATGTATTTAGTAGTGCCTTCCAATAACACAGGGGCACCATTTACTAACAAAATCCCCCAAAAAATTGTGTAGCCGGTTTTTAATACACAAAAGATGGCATCTTTGGGGTGAAGGAATCAGATTTTTGGTATGCTGTGTCTAAAATATTTCCTGAACTAATATTTATGATATATTTTGAATATCTTACGCGCGTATTTCGGAAGTGGAAAAAATAATACAGGATGAATACAAAATTAATATTGATAGTCATCATATTTCAACTTCGTTTCAAGTACGGCCTCTTTTCGCTAAGGGCATGCGCTAAGCATACAAGCGCCACACGCACATATTGAAGCATAAGCCTGAAACTTCTCCGATTGGCCCGTCAGTGCCGTCGCTTCCGCCGTACTGGCATGTCATGCGATCGCGGCCTGGCCACCCAGTGATTTCTCGCTTCTAACACTAGGCTAAGCGGCGCCACCAGAGTAATATCTCACGTTTGAACAATGCAGCCGCCACTCCCAAACATACACAATGTTTTTTTCTTCAGTCGCAGATAGCCCAACCAAACGCATAGCATGTTTCCTATGACAAATAGCCCTAATGTGACGAATAACCCTGCTACGAGTTTCCCTATTACGAATTGATCTTTCGACGAAGTCCCGTATGCCGTTTTACGCCGTATAACCCATTTCATAAATCGAACTGCACAATTCATCGCATCTTGTTTAAAAAATGGTATAGCTATTGTTACCTACACACGGCCCGTGCGAAAAAAAAAGAACCTGTTATTAGCGAGCTGATAAGTTTACGGCGCAACTTATTTCTGGTCAATTATTTTATTTATTTCCATTCGTAAGGTTAGTTTTAATAGCTGTCATCAATAAACAATCTGGGCACCACGATGAGGACAATGGAGTAGTGGGCTCGATGTGATGAAGCTATTATGTGATGAAGCGAATCACGCCTCACCAAAAGTTTATCGCCATTGCACGCATTGTCTTACAGCGTTAGCTATTACTGGCTGAACCAATGGAGAGTGAATGCGGCGTGACTCTGCGCATTCAATGCGAATGCATTAACTGTCTCATGGAGCTAGCCGACGTCATGAGCTTTCAAACCATGAAAAAAGGCAAATTAATGAAACCACGCGCAAAGCTAGCCAACAGCACCTTATACAATTCGGTCCCATTGGCTGGCTCGCGTCGACGAGGATCCCATTTGCCGTTGGCGCGTAACTTTGTGTGGTGTCACCCTGACTGTTTTCACACTGCTGTGTTATCACTAATCGCCGCGTTCGCTCGGCTTTCATAGGTTGTACGGCGCGTGGCAATATATACGGCGCATTAAAACAACCTAGCGGTTCGTTCTGCTGGGAACTACGTTGCTGTCTGTTTCTTCCTCGCGCCGCAAGGCACACGACAGATTGAACAATCGCTCATCCGATGGCGCTGCGTGTCGGCGAGACAGCCGGTTCCACAGTTCTACGCCCATGGTCAGCGCGTTGTACGCCGCAGATTAAAAAAGGAAGCGAAAAGCGGCGTCCGTGCTTTCGCATTCACAACTCATAAGACGTGCTTAGGTGTACCTCGAGCCTTTTTAATGTGAAAGCAGTAACTCTCCCATGGAGCGAAGCCGGCGTTGTCTGCGGCGAAACACAGCACCAAAGCTTCGTCTGTAACAGCGAAGTCGGCACCTCTGTTCCCATTGGCCAAGCAAAACAGCACCTAAAGTCCCATCGGCCCAAAGCATAGCAACGAAGATGCCACGTCGCGGAAGCCGGCGCGGCGGTCAAGGTCAAAGCGGACACGCCTCAGAAATAAAACACAAAGAAAAGCGCTGCAATGCAGATGCGTCGTTACGGAAGCCGTGCAGTCGGCGGGGTTCACCACGCCTGCGCAGTGGAGGAGCGTGACGTCACCGCCCGAGCGCCGTGTGAAAAAGAAACACCTGGCGTGCTGCTTGTAGCACTGCGCTGCGCGTATACGCGCAGCGCGTTCCTACAAGCAGTGCGCCACGTGTTTCTAAGACTAAGACTAAAACTTAAGACGTTTGAAATATACCATATTCTAATTTGAGTGTATTTCAAGTACAGGTCATATTTTTAGGTATACTAAAAATATGCCGAAAATATACATTTTTTTATTTAGTACTAAATATTATTTTTGAAAATCTTTTCAAAATACCTTTAAACTACACTTGACGCACTCTTCATGCATTCTGAAATACGTAAATACAAAATTAGTGTGAACAAATACATTTTACATAGAGTTCTGAAAATAATATTTTTATTTTATGCAAAATATACTACAACCCTAGTAAAAATGCAGCGATCAAAAATATGTGCACAATAGGCTTAAAACCTGCTGGAAATTTTAAATATTTCGTTATACTCCAAGTATCTTCTGACTGCAATTACCTGCATACAAAATAAATATACTTAAACTACCGAAGTATTGAAAACTCGCCTATCAGAAGTACACTTCAAGCAGATGTGGAGTACACTGTAGTGCCTTAATACAACCTTTGATTAGTTTGTCAATCGAGTTGTGCAGCATCCCACTGATAAATCAGCCCGGTTTATGTTATCGTTTTTGTTTTCTATCAAGAACGCACTGAATGAGCTGCTTGCACATCAATCACAAACGGGATTCGGGAACTACAACCACAACACTTGCTGATGCTGCAAAGCTTCAGCAAGTGCTATGTGCAGATATATTTTGGGGTGGTTGTGTTAGCACAATGTTAGTTCAATGAATGTGTATACTCACCATTGTACGTGATGTGAGTAGTGACTTTCATGTAGAGACTTTAATGACTTAGTGACATTAATGACTATATTATCCCTATTGGAAAAACCAGCATGAAAATCAAACTGGCCAAGCTGGTAACTAAGCTGGTCAATGTGGTCAATGTGGTAGTCAAACTGGTTTGACTGGCAATCAAGCTGGTTTAAGCTGGGCAAGCTAGAATTTAAGCTGGTCAGTCTGGTTTAAGTCAAAACCAACATGGTCTAACTAGAATCTGGTTTTAGATTCAATCTGGTGTAGCTGGGAGCCAGTCTGGTCCTAACTGGTCAAACTGGTTTTCCATGGAGCCAATGTGGTCAAGCTGGGAGACAAGCTGGTCATGCTGGGAGACAAGCTGGTGAATCTGGTCGAACTAATAATCGTGGTGGTCAAGCTGGTCTTGCTGGGAGTGCGCACGCCAAGGTCGGCTAGAGATAGCCGAACTGACATTGCTGGGAGCGCGCGCGCCAAGGTCGGCTTAGGCTGGAACGAGGCCACGTCCTGTTCTTTGTCCTCTTTTTTTTTTTTTGGTAGACGACCGGGCGCGTCAGGCGCGCTGCAAGCTACCTTTGTGTGCGAGAAAAGAGAGAGAGAGAGTGGTAGAAACGGAGAATTTGAGACGCGTTTGGCTATCTTCGGCAGATTTTCGAAGGGACGGCTGTGTGCGCGTTGTTTGGAGACTACTTGAACGACGGTGCAAGCGAAGCGGGATTTGAGGAGACAGCGAGTGGCAGTCCGTTCAGTGCGGGAAGATGTCGGACGTCCCGACTGAGGCGTCGCTTCGTGTCTTCGAACGTGTGTGTGCTCGTGAATGACGGTGGTGCCAAGGAGTATCGCCAATGCCATCGAAGCCACACGGATTTCCTCGCCTCTGCCGACCACGCAAGTTGCCGCTTCGCCCCCATCACTGGCGGGACCCAGGTTCGCTTCTCTCATCCGTGTAGTATTTTCTTTTGCTATTGCCAGTTTTTGGCGTGTGTCTAGTATTTTTCGTGTCGAAAGATAAGCAATCTGGTTTTATTAACATTGTTGGCTTTGCACCGAGAACCACTGTCTGTGCGTCGGTTAGTACTGTGTCATCGCCGAGGATATGTAGCATCTGAGCTCATGTGAGGCGACCGCAAGTACGAAAATAATAAATTGGATGCCGAGTTGGCTTTTCTGAAGAGCTTGGCTTGTTTATATTGTGTATTAATTTAAACAGGTTAAACTGGTTGGGAAGTCCAGCCGCATGACCAGTTTAACCATCATGACCAGCATGCCAAACTGGGCATGTTGGGGCAATCACCCAGCTTGAAGCTGGGACCAGATCAACCATCATGACCACCATGCCAAACTGGGCATGCTGGGGCAATAACCCAGATTGAAGCTGGGACCAGATCAACCAGCATGACCAGTATGACCAGATCAACCAGCATGACCACCATGCCAAGCTGGGCATGCTGGGGCAATAACCCAGCTTGAAGCTGGGACCAGCTTAAGCTGGTTTTTTCAATAGGGGATATCTTCAACTACTAACGAAAAGCAAAATAACTTTTTTAAAGTAGAAATACTGCTTGACTCGCTTCGTCTTGAGTGGTGCTGTGCAGAGAAGCGTTTACTTTTCTTCTGGGAGCCGTTTTGTGGATGTTGTTTTAGCCACTGCGCTGAATTACTATTAGGATCCAATGCTCTTTATTAACACATATCGTCCACGAACTTCGAAAGGATGTTTTCCCTTGACAGACTCTCGAGGAGAAGGTCGAATAATTGGGACCTTAATAAGTGCAGAGGTGGCCACCGGCCAAATGATTACCTTCAATATGTAGGCCATATAAGGATCTGAAGCAGTCAACGGGACTGTGATTTAGGTGTTCAGTGCTTCATGCTGTGTGTGTTTGCGTTCGTTTCTAATGTGTTGTTGTGGGATGAATGGATGTAGTACCTTCAAATGCTACACTTACTAAAAAATAAAAAATAAAAAACAAGTAGCCGGTTACTAATGCACACATGACATCCTGAGGGTGAAGGAATTATATTTTGCTATATTGAAAATATTTTCTGAATGATGTTTACGATATATTTTGAATACCTTACACGCATATGTCAAATGTGGACTAAATATTACGGATTGAATTTAAGATTAATATGCATATACAATATATTTCAACTATGTTCCAAGTAGAGACTCTTTTTGCGAAGCGGTAGGAATGCCTTTGCTTTCAAACACATGAGCAGTCTCATGTGTTTTCGTGTTTTTTTTCGGTGCTTCATTATTTTAGGCGGGGATACCAAAGGCACAAAAAAGACGAGCGCCGTGACGGTGAACTTTTGCCGCTGTTCGATTGGCTACATTGCATCGTGGGTCGGCTCTGGTCGGAATCGCCAAGCACAAAGTTGGAGGCGAAGGTTCGCGCGGCACGCCGATTGGACCTGTTCGACAAAATTGCAACGACGTCATCACGAGTGTCCAGAATGTGCTTGTCACAACCTTTGGCCCCAACTTTGTGTTTCACGAGTCCAGGGAACGATTGAAAATGGATGTGGCTTGAACGTCGGCTCCTATCCATGGAAGAGGTGTGTGGGAAGTTTGCTCGCATTTCTGGCAAACGACTTGAGATGCGCAACATGGCCGGGGCTCCCGGAACCATTCTTAACACTGCAAACAATTTCAACGTCACGCTGCGCGCAATCGGGCCTGCGCGGGAGCCCTATACAGACAGAGCTCCTACCAGCAGATTAGCGAAACCCCGGCACGATTTCGGCCCCCTTCCTGGCATTGTTTAGACACTTCTCTCGCCTTCCACCGCGCTCTAAGGCTCGTGGCTTACTTGTAAGTCAAAGTTTAGTCGAAGCATAAAAGACACGCAAACACTTACACACAGGCTAAAAGCGTATTGTGACGGTGCCCTTTCGGGGCCAGATTGCATTAACAGCGCAGAACACTCCCACAGTGTGACGCGGAGAGCCATGACACCGCGCTTCTGGAGTTTTTTTGGTTTGCGCCGTGGGCTCGTAGCCTACGCCGCACCCTGAAGGCACAGACATTCCACCTCCCTCCACTAGCTCCTCCTTCCGGGAGCACGACTTGTATTTACCTGTTTTTGCTCTCCCTCACTCAACCGCCACTGTCCCAAGAGAGCAAGTGGTGCTTTTCGAAATCTGTTGTTGCTTTTTACAGCGGAGCTGTTGAGGGCTAGTTTTCCCAGTATCGCGTCTGTCGGCAAACAAATTTTACCCAAAACTCTGGACAGCTACCGCCATAGATTAGCAACGGCTCAACCAGAAAAACGGCTCGCCGGTTGTATGGTCGCCGCCATTGCTTAATTATGGCGGGAACCTTTCCATCCTTTCCACTTTGGCTTACCAACTTGCGGCCGACCATTACTTCATTCCCACCATAGTGCAGCTTTGCTGGTCTTCCTTCGTCACCAGAGTGGAAAGGCTGAACGTTTTTTTTTACCGAGAGTCACCAATAGGGGCTTCGCGGCAAACACCAAACACCGGTAATATACCAAAAATTCGTAGGACCACGTACCAGAATGTAGAGAGACGATGTCTCTTCCTTCTGCTGCGTGCACATTTTCATAGATATATTTTGAGAGCGTACATCCTGAATGCCCCTCGTACGTACACGGACTCCAAATGCTTTTTCTCCCATTCGGCTGTTCGCCTCAAACAACTATGTATTCATCTACACGTTTTTCGCTGCACTCCGCTTACCGAAATGTACAACGAGGGCCCCGATCACCACTAGTACCAGGAAAAGAAGCAGGCAGAGGTACCCGGCAAATATTATCACCCTCCTCCTGAAATATAACGATAAATGAAAAAAAATCTATCAACATGATGTATCACTGATGCATCAAGTTTTCAGGCATATGCTATCAAGTCTTATTAGGCTGGAAATACGAGGGCTCGATCCCAGAATAAGCACGCGGATTCAAAGCAGAAAATAGCACTATACAAAGAAATAATTATAACCAACAAAGTTTAATAAAAAGAAAACGGTCGATGTCCTTGTATGAGCGCCCCAGTGCCACCAAGGAGGTTCATTTTACCAGTATACGATTTGCGTCGCGGTGGTGATGAGAGCAACGCTGCATACTAAAATGTACAGATTTCGGGAGTGATCATGAAAGCCCATAGCGTCAGTTTTGACCGAATAATCGTTGGACCCCTTCCCTTCAACCAAAACAAGATGACGTAGACGACCGCTTCTACAGTACAGACTATTGCGCCTGTATTCCTTTCCTTATAAACAGTAAACAATGTAGGGCGGCACAAGCGTATTTGATGCTCTAAAACAACGCAGGAAAACTTTTCGCCTCCACAAAGCTCTAACTTTCACCAAATGTCTATTTGCACTAATTAAAAGGTTAATTCACAAATTTTACTTAATAAGCCAACTGATACTTGTTGACTATCTCCCTATACTATGTCCCCCTGGCCGTATAAGTCACCCTCACAAACCGTATAGGCGTAGTTTTCACGGCTTTTTTAATCAAATGTAAAGGAATAAAAAAGAACACCTTGTATATATATATATATATATATATATATATATATATATATATATATATATAGATAGATAGATATAAATAGCGGTGCCCACATGGTGCCCTATTGTTTGAAGACCGGTGACTTCACTGCATTTTCGTAGGAGTTAAGCCTTTCTCCTTTTTTTTTTTACTTTTTCCTCAGGTAAGTTCGATCTTTGCTAATTGTATAGAAAAATGCACTATCGGTGGGCAATGCTGCACAAAATCGTAGCGCGATAGGTTAAGAAACCGTTTTGCATGCATTCTTCTTCGGTTTCTGCCGATTTATTTTTACTGTTTATTCCTTCTGTTTTTATTTAACTTCACCAACGCGCTCACGTCGGACTAAGAAAGTTTAGTTAGCGAATTCAGGTTCGTCGCCTCATCAATTTTCCTTCGTGACATATATATATATATATATATATATATATACGGGGTGTTTCAGAGAACGCAGGCCCAATCGCTTCTGCGAAAACTACTCATCGCAACGAAGAAAGGCTTGGGGCGTTTTGGTCCTAGTCCAGGGGCCCATTTAGGAAAATTATTGAAGTCCCAGCATTATAAGGTTATTTATGTTTTCGTAATTTTTTTGCAATAGTTGTGTTTAATGGCTTGGCACACCGAATCATTTTACGGCTTTCTGAGAAACCGCACAATTCGATGGGTTTTAGTTTCTGATTGCTATCGGAGCGCATCTCGGCCCCGGCGGCACCACGCCCCATGGAGAAATAGTGCAAACAACCTCTGCTGCGCTCTCATCGCGCGACGCAGCAGAGGCTGGTTGCACTATCTTCCACGGGGCGCGGTGCCAACGGGGCGGAGATGCGCTCCCGGTAGCAAACCAAAACTTAAAAACCCGTCGAATTTGTGCGGTTTTTCAAACAGCCGTAAAGCTTCGCGTGCCTTCTATCGTTCTGCAATTTTGTTGATTTAATGTTTTTCGATGATGCTGAGCAATTTCCTAATTAAACCATAGCGCTTGAACACAATATTAAAAAAACTAATTTACGCACAGATAAAGTAACTGCTTGATTATTCCGGACTTTAATCATTTTCCGAAATGGGCCCCTGGCCCAGGACCAAAACGCAACAAGCCTTTTTTTTTCGTTGCGATGAGCAGTCTTCAGAAGAGCGATTCCGCCTGGGGTCTCTGAAACACCCCTATATATATATATATATATATATATATAAAAACGGGCATGGTGGCGGGAGGGAGGGCCGAAGGCGTGGATATGTGCCTATATATATATTGTATACATATATATATATATATATATATTATATATATATATATATATATATATATTTACCGGGTGTTTTTTTATTGTTGCAAATTGTTTACAAAAACGCCATGAAAAGCTACACTTATGCGGTTTGCGCGAGTGAGGGCCACACTTAGGAGGACATTATGGGGTGGCTAATCTTAGCGATAAGTCAAATAAAGATTTAAAATTTGTTGCGTAATTTTTTTGGTGATAAATATTCATATGGTTCTAATTAGAAACTTACTGAGCGTCGTCCAAAACCCCTAACTCAGTAATATTTAGAAAGGATCTGAGCGCGTGGGAAGCACTTGCAGTGCGCTCAAGTTACCACTCGTGGAGCAGGTACAAGGCTGGGGCTAGATACGGGACGTGAAATATTGCGCGGGCGTCTTACCGCAACCGCTAGCCTTGTACCTGCTCCACGAGTAGAAACTTTAGTGCACTACTACGCTTCTCACGCGTTGAAAGGACTGATTCAGTGGTTTTCAATAACTCTCAGCAAGTGTCTTATTG
The DNA here is from genome assembly GCA_037355805.1 of Ixodes ricinus. Taxonomy (NCBI): domain Eukaryota; kingdom Metazoa; phylum Arthropoda; class Arachnida; order Ixodida; family Ixodidae; genus Ixodes; species Ixodes ricinus. Next base: position 30,175 of record JAZHYW010012076.1, read on the forward strand.
GAGCCATATGTCTATTTTCACTAATTAAAAATTTGATTTGTGCATTTTAATTAATTAGCCGATTTATCGCAAAGATTAGTCACCCCCATAATGTCCCCCTGGGCGTATAAGTCACTCGCACAAACCACATAAGTGTAGCTTTCATGGCGTTTTTTAAACAAATGTGTAATAATACAAAAAAACACCCGGTACATGTATACCGACCATTTTTCAAACTTAACAGATTTGTTTACAAAAAATATTAAAATTACACTTATGCGGTTTGTGCAAGGGAGTTATACGGCCAGGGGACATAGTATAGGGGCTAATCGTAACGATGAGTCGGGTAATTCGTTAAAATCTGTTAATTAACTCTTTAATTGATAAAAATACATATGGGTGCAATTAGATATTTGCTGGGCGTCGATCGAAATCCACTAAATCAGTATTTTTCAGAAAGACCTTGAGCGCGTGAGAAGCGTAGTAGTACACTAAAGCTACCACTCGTGGAGCAGGCACAAGGCTAGCGGTTACGGTAAGGCGCCCGCGTTGATTTTTCCGTCTCTTACGTAGTCGCACCCTCGTGGCTGCTCCATGAGTGATAACTTTAGTACCCTACTACGCTTCTCAAGCGCTCCAAGCCTTTCTAAAAATTATTTATTTAGTGTTTTCCGATGATGCTGAGCAAGTTTCTAATTAAAACCATATGTCTATTTTATTAATTAAAAAGTTAATTTACGAATTTCAATTAATTGGCCGTCTGTCTGTTACGACTAGCCCCGTATGTTATGTCCCCCTGGCCGTGTAACTCACCTGCAAAAACGGGATAAATGTAACTTTCATGGCTTTTTGAAAACAAATCTGTTAAGAAAAAAAACACGCTGTACATATGAGTAAACGTACTTCGAAGCTTTTAGTGGAGTTTTATCACATATTGGTCGACGTTTCGTTCTTAGTCCGGCCTTCGCTGAAACGTTGACCAATATGTGATACAACTCCATTTGCAACTGCACTAATAGTTTATTTTTGTTTTTTATATTTGTTTTCGTGCTGATTTTTGCTTTGATATGCCTTTATTTAACAATGGTTCAACGCCCCCTAACCCCCTGCGTAACGCCCGTAAGGGTCCTCAAGAGCTTAATAAATGTATTTATTTATTCACTGATACTACATCTCCGTTCGGATGATTTTGTAGGGGTGGGCAGTGAACAATCATCAATGACAATACACTGAGAGAAAGCTCAACAGATGATGATGATGAAAAGCTTTGAAGTACGTTTACTCTCCTATACACTTTTCGTCGACCTACGCAAGTCTTTTCCTTTTATATATTTATATACAGGGTGTTTTTACTTATTCTTTCAGATTTGTTTTGAAAAATCCGTGAAAGCTGCACTTATGCGGTTGTGCAGGTGAGTTATACGGCCAAGATTTCATAGTATAGGGAGATAATCGCAATTATTCGTCGGCTAATTAGGTAAAGTTTGTTAATTAACTTCTTAATTAGGGCAACATACATATAGTTCCAATTAGAAACTTGCTGATCATCATCGAAAACCACTGAATCATGTTGCTAAAGTTGAAGCTTGGCCGAGTTGGTACGACATATATTAAAACAGCGCAAAAAACCATGGAATAGTGTCCTCCTTCATCTAGCCGTCGTTTTTCAAGCTGTTTTAACCTGCTAAAGAGGCAACTCTGCTTCATTTCTGGTTTTGAAAAAAACAATGCAGTCCTCTTCAGTATCGCCTAGGAAGACCACACGTCAAATATTACGACGCAGTTCTGTCTAAATGCTCTTTAAACGGTCCGGCAAACTTTGCAACTCGCCAAGTTGCCGAAATCGGCTGACTCGAGCGGGCGAATTCAGGCGCAACCAACAGCGCAGCCAAGGCTACGGCATGGGCGGAGCCAACATTGAGCTAAACGTCATCATCATGGCCCCTTTTGCTTGTTTTTACTTCTCCGGGCGAGCGTAGCGCATGACATCAGCAACATTGCCTCTCGGCGCTCAGAGGTGTCCACGTGATTGGCGTAAAGGCTAGGCCACATGGTGCGTTTTTCTCCGCGTCTGCGTCGCGTCTGCGCCTGCGCTTTGACGTCACTTCCGGCGCCGGGACGAAACGCAGCGTTTTTAGGCGCATTCCGGCGTATCTGGAGGAGCCAGATATTTTGCGTCCAGGCGTCGCGTCTCCCGCCGCGTCCAGCAGGCAACAACCAATGAACGGCCGTGTGCACTCGTTGCAAGCAAGGAGCGGTTAAATTTTCTACCACTGTAGGACTGTTGTAGTTTTGCCACGGGCCTTGCGAGAATGGCGGTAAACAACGAACGCCTAATTAGCGAAGTAGAAAAGCGTCCTGCACTCTGGCAGGCGCAATGTAAAGATTATAAGGATACCAAGAAAAAATCAGCAATTTGGTGTGAGCTCGGCGATCTTCTTCTGCCGGGAGACAAGGATCGCGGTAAGTCCTAACTTTCACCAACGAAAAGTGCCCACCTCAATCTGAGTCCTCTTTTTATTTTAGTGGACAAAGTCCAGAAACGTTGGAGGTCCCTCCGGGACAAGCTGGTGCGCCTGCTGCGCGACATGAAGAAAACCAGGACCAGCGGTGCCGGTGCCGACGACGTCGAAGACCCAATGGCGTGGCCACACTTCGAACAAATGTACTTCGTGAAAGATAGCCTGGAGCATCGAAGGTAATGCGTGCATTGTGAATTCTCCGATAGTGTGCTTCGATTAAATTATTTGATAGCCGTCCAGGCTTCGCTGTCCCCAAATAATAGATCGCCACTCATAGATTCCACGTGTGCATGCCTCCGGTATGGCCCTTCGGTCTTTCTGCTGTCATCGGCATCTGTCTGGGTGCAAATAAACATTATCATTATTATAATTACGCAATTTTACGGCGCTTTTAGTGACGTTCTGATACACTAAAATCTGAGTAGCTTTGGAGCTGCGTAGTAGCTGTGCCGATCGAACATTTCGGCTAGCATAAGCTTCCTGCACAATGTGAACTTTCTACTGGTTAATACTCAGTGTGGTGAAAGTTACAGAAAGAACGAAATAGATGGAGACTATTTGTAGAGGTTCACAAACATGGAAATGATACTGCACTTTGTTTAGCAGTGTGCAGTGACCTATGACCATTTTTCATGCTAACTCGGCGAAATCTGCTGAAGCGCTTCACACAATGGATCACTGCACTAGTGGGTCACTTCTCGGACTTTACATTGGCAGTTTCGCCCCCACCCGAGCCCCTACCCAAAAGTTCCTGGCTATGTCCCTGATGTGTGGCACTGAATGTTTGTTTTATTAAAGTAATTGTTTTCTCCTTAATCAACAGCACGTCAGGAAACATGAAGGCATCTACCAATGACGACTTCATCCGTCCAGTGGAGGACGGAACCTGTTTAGACGAAAGTGCAGCGACTGATGGGCCGGAGCCAGAGGCATGCATTGTCGTAGTTGATGAAGTGGACGAGGAGTGCCATTCTGGGGGGTGGGAAGCCCATTCCCTCCAGCTTTTACCAGTGGCGCCTCGAACGAGCCCCAAAAGAAAAAAAAAAAGACCAATCCTGACCCGCTCTTGACAGAGCTCCAAAATATAAGTACCAGTGTTGCATGCCAAAAAAAGCCAGATGCGCATGAATACTTTGCTTTATCTTTGTGCGATCCAATGCGATCTATTCATCCATCGAAAGTGTTAAGAATGCGTAAAAACATCTTGCAGGCAATTGAAGACTGCCAGGATTAGAAAGTTAGGCCTGTTTCAGATGGGGCAATTTTTTCGAGTAATCCCGCCGTTCCTCGCTATAGTCGGTGATAGGTCAAGAACGAAGTGGAAGCTCCTCCCACCTCTTTCCCCATTAGCAGAGCGAACAGTGGAGAGGAGGTCGCCTCCTCTTCGGCGATCACTCTGCTGAAGTGGAAAGGGGCGGGAAGTGCTTCCACTTCGTTCTTGACCGAGCCGGATCAGTCCCACCAATTGCGTGTTTCAGCTCGAGGATCTATAAATTGCCCCGTCTGTAGTGGGACTTAGCGCTGCTAAGAGGGTACCTGGTTTATTTTATTATATTTTTAATGTTTAAAAGCTACTGAAGGTGCAATAGTGGAATGTTATACCCGTGCCACACGGGCAACTTGAAAGCCATTTACAACAAATGACATTTGAGCGGACGGCCAATCAGCGCGCGACACTCCGGGCGTAGTGCATTCCACGCGCGACAGATTGCGAGCTGATTCGCCAATCACACAAATGTCATTCGTTGTAAATGGGATTCGAGTTGCCTGTGTGGCACGGGTATAACATTCACTGCATTTAGTCTACAATTGCAGGGCATTTACAGACATGAGGCTTTCGGCCGAGGTGCCCGCAATCTGACGGAGGCTTATTGCGGAGAAGGTGCCGTGTAACCGAGCTTTCGGTTGCACGTCAAAAGATCCCCAGGTGGTCGAAATTAATCCTCAGTCCTCCGCTGGGGCGTGCCAGATGCCCGTCGTTGGTTTGACACGTAAAACCCCCAAATTTGATTTTGACAGACATGAGGCTGTTGTGTGCAGTACATTACACTGTGTACAACTTTGTTTTCTTTTTTGGTAAGATTGCTGCATAGCATATTGGGCCCAAGCAATGTTTTCGGACTATTAAAAATATCTTATTTCTAGGAATGCAAGTTGTCAAGACTAATCTTCTTTCATGAGTTTCACCTTGATTATATGTACTTGGTATGTTGTTACTGTTACCATTATAATTCGTGGATTCTGTACTGCTGCAGCAGGCACTTTACAGAGATGTGATATGTTCAAGTTACATCTATATACAGAATATTTATTCAAGAATTCAAATACACTGATACAACTAGTGCAATACAAAATTCATAACAAAGTATGCAATGCGAGAAATATGTAAACTTGACAAGTTATCGTGAATAAATATACCTACAGCATTTACTAAGTGCTTTCAAACAGCAACTACTAATGAAGCAATGTGATAGAAACATAATCGGGACTTTGTGCTGTGTGTACAGGTTACTTGAATAATCATGGTTAGTTGTGTTGCCTTCGCAATAGACCAATCCCACCAGCCTGTTTCACTACGCTGCAATGCATAGCGGGGTCTTTAGTCTTTCGCTATAACGCTAACTACCAACTGTGTCGAATCAACTAGTCATTGCCGTGTGGCGCATGCACTGAACGGTTAGCAAGATGGATCTATTGGCAAAAATGGTATCTCTCAACACAACCCCATCCTTTTTTTCTTGTTACAGCTGTTAAGGCGACAACGAGTATAAACATTCACTTTATGCTGCAAAGTATTTTTTATTCTGAAATGTACTGTTAATTAACACTGTATTTTCTGGCGATGTATGGTTCTTGCAATAGAACATTTGCTATATTCTCAAGCGCCCCGGCCCGCACTCGAGGAATCATGGGAACGGTGTTCCTTCAGCTCCTTAGTGATTGCTAATTTCGACCAATTCCATGGTTACACAGTTTTTGAGCGTAATTCGGAATCACCCGGAACAAGCGTCGTGAGAGCCCTAGGACCTGTCGTATCACTTTTAAAATTTCTCGTGAATGTCAGCATTTTTGATACTGTGCATGCGATCCACCTTGCAACCTGGCTGAGCTGCAGAAATCTCTTGCAATATTGTCATTCTCGTGATTGTTGCTTCAGCGGCAATGGCTTAAAAAGCCGACAATTCACAACAACAAAAACCAGGATTCAGCTCGGAGTCAGCGGGGCTGTTAATAGCATTTTTAGCGTTTCCAACTTAATATGAGCGTCTTTTAAGCTGTACGAGAATGATAATGTAAGACATTTCTGCAGCTCATCCACGTTGAAGGGTGGACAGCATGCACAGTATCAAAAACGCTGACATTGAGGAGAAATCTTAGAAGCGATATGACAGGCCCTTGGAGTATATCAGGCGCTTGTTCAGGGTGACTCCGAATTACGCTCAAAAGCTATGTAACCATGAATTGGGTCGAAATTACCGATCACTAAGGAGCTGAAGGGACACCGTTCCCGTGATTGCTCTAGCACGGGCCAGGGCGCTTGGGGGTTATTGCAAATAGTCTATTGTGGTTATTACAGTTCAGAATCTATAGTCCGTTGCAACCTAAGAACGAAGGGCGAGGGTAAGACGGGCCGGGGAGGAGGAAGCAGACGGAACGCTAAAGAGAGAAGGAAGTTTCCCCCTCTCTTCTCTAGCGTTCCGTCTGCTTCCTCCTCCCGGCCCGTCTTACCCTCGGCCTTCATTCTTAGGTTGCAACGGACTATAGTTAATATTTTGTTTTGTGTCTTCCGAGGTTTGCCAAATAAATGTCAACTTGACTTGAAATTTTACATTAGGTTGACATGGACTCCGAGCTTTCGTAGGTTGCTTCGTGCAACCTGTTTGTTCACGCCAGGCTGGTCCCACTGCCAGGAAACCTCTCCAGCTGGACTACAGAAATAATACATGTACATCTTCCTGGCGAAGTCGGCATCGTCACCGAAGTTCCGTGCACGTGTGGCCTCCAGTGGAAACAGCAATTGCCTGGCTGAGTCTGGGATCTCGCGGCGCCACCCTCCTGCCGTGGCGTTTCCCATGTTGTCGTCCTGGTCAGCATAGGCTGCCGGGTGTTCCTTGCGTACCAAAGAAAGTTGTGCAGGACACAGCAGGACTTAACGACGTAATCGACGTTCTCTGGCAGGAGGTTGATAGTCCGGAGGAGAATTCGCCACCGGGCAGACATGATTCCGAAGGCGTTCTCAGCACATCTCCTGTTTGACAGAAGTTATTAAAGTGATTAGGACACACAGCAGCACTGGAATAAAAGGAATAGTGAAACACTGACAGGTGTTCTAGACATGGAAACTGCATGCACTTCTATGCAATTTATGAAACAGACTTGGGACTAAAAGATGAGTATGATGAAACCTGAGTGTAAATCGATTCACAAAATCATTGCAAGGTTTATGTAATTATGACAAAATCCTACGACAGTTTCTTAAATGTGTTGAGCACTTTACAAGAGGCAGTCATAAAAGTAATACTATTGGAGGCAAAAAGAAAAAAAAGATGGCAAAATTTCTGTTGCGAGGCAAGTGCACCTTTCTGTAGTCGCGAGAGGTTAAAAAGTTCCTCCTCGTAGTAGACTACAATGCCGCTAGAGCGCTAAACTCAAGATAGTGCAATTGGAGAAGGAAGTGGAAGTTTGCACAGTGATGAGCTCCCGAGTTGAGCACATCCGGTGTATGCTGAGCTTGAGGTCATCTGCGGCATCCTGCTCAGTGCGACCAAGCTCATTGAAATTGAAAATTCAAGACAGCTTGCCTTGCGGCAGTGTCTGCAGTGCTTGGGCACAATCGACAAACGAGTGTTGTCGATTGGAAGATCAGAAGGGTAGCCTCCACAAGCCAACCTCTCTTGACGCCTCGCCTCTTTCTCATTTTCTTCCTTACCCTCCTCACTTATCGGCCCAGCAAGCGACCTACCGGACGGAGCTGCTTGCTTCACGTCTAGCCTTCGATCTGATAAAACCTACCGGACGGAGCGCGCGCAAGCCTGCAAGGAATCCTGCTACCATCAACCATCCATCTCGCACGTGACATGTCACGCGCACCAATTGCCAGAGAGATCTTGGGCCACGTTTGGCACAACATCGTTTAAACTTTTTATGACTAGGCTTCACACATATTGCAATGTGCCCCCTCCTAGTACTTATAACCTCCTTGGATAGCCCACTCTCAAGATGTTCAGGACTTGCAATACGCCGAAAGATGTCACTATCCTTTTTGTGAACTCCTGTGCTTGCATCTGCAAATAAACTGGCAAAATCAAAACTAACTGGATTTTAGTCCCCCAAAATAGAAGCAGGGTGTCTAGCAAATTACTATTTTGTAATTCCCTGACTTTTCCTGACAATTTCAGGTGAAATTCCCTGACAACTTAAATATATAAAACAATTCGGTTAAATATACAAGACAATTACAACACAAGGAATTGAGCATTGAGCACTGTGAGGATAATTTTGCACAATCCGAAATATTCGGGTTTGTCCAGTCCGGATTAAACAAGCACTTTCTTGACGCATACATTGCAGTGAAGAGGTCGCTTCCGGAAATACGACGCTCAACTACGCACGTCAATAACCGAATGGCGGCAAAGCCGCCAGATGCACTTTCGGATACTTTTGGCTTGGATTGGGGTCTGCGGCTTTTTCATTTGTTACTATGGCTGTGTTCCAAATCTTACCCAAATGAATCTGAGTTACTCCGGCGGGTCGTGTTACGTGACAACGCCGATTGAAAAACGCTGGACGCGGGTAGGTTATAGAACGCTAAGGTACAAAACCCTTACCCTGGAGCAAGATCAAGTAAATTTTGGAACACGGCCTGAATCTAGTAGCTCTAACTGGATGGCGCCTAGTGTTGCTCCATCAATCCAATCCAATCCAAGGCTTGGACTGGATTTGTCGGCCGTTCCATTTGCATCGGGTGAGTAGAGCCCGCGCTCCGCTCTAAGCAGAACTTATTGCCTATTTTTCTGCCCCCCCCCCAGTCCTCAAGTCTTTGCTCAGGGCACTCGATGGCGTTGCCGTCTCATTTTCCTTGACTGGGCTCGCATTTTACAATATCCCTGACAATTCCCTGATTTTTCCCGGTAGTTAAAATCTCACTGACAATTCCCGGTTATCCCGGTCACTAGACATCCTGAGAAGTGTTGCTCACAGTATGATTATTAAGAGGACTGCTTTCATGATTTGTGACAGATGGAAGTTCAGTTTCGGTTAGAACATGGTCAACATAGCCTGGGAAACTCCTGACATATACTTCAATTTTAAATAGAACATGCAAATTGTCTTCAGTGTCCTTTTAAGACTGTGTTCATGTGCTCAGATTTCGCCAATTTAGCAAGGTTGTCTTAGTGCAAAGATTTCCATTAATCTTGACTCCAACTTCTTATCTATAGCAGTTATCAAAACATGCATTGCACCACAATTTTCTGTCTGGTGGTTTGATTGTGTAACACGAACCAGAGCCGTATATGGGGAGAGTCTGGCCAGTAGGTGTGGCGACGAAGGTGCTGGAGAGGAGAAAAGTGAAAGAAGGGGAGGAGAGTGCCGAAGGAGCGAGAGAGAAAGAAGGGAGCAAAGAGAAAACGACCGCCGTTTTGGTGCGACGCTGTCGGCGCGCCGAGCACTGTTGAGGCTACGAGTTGTCTGCTACGGGCTTATTTCTTTTTCGCCTAAATAAAAGTTTGCATTTAAACATGGAGAAACTTTATTCGTTAGCTCTTTAAGCCACCGAGGAATAACACTATATCATTTTCTTGCCAGAGCCTGCCAAATCAAAGAGAAAACCGAAATTTTGATGTCAATCCCATGCATTCCGCCGGGCGGATGAATGAAAATGGCAGCCCTCCCCGCGCAGCTGGGAGCAGCCGGGAGTTCACGCGCATGCGCTCGCGCCTCTCGCTCTGCACCGCGGGCTGACTGGCTCACTTGGGAGGGGGCGTTATGGCAGCGAGATCATAGACTGGCCAAACTCTCGCCATATACGGCTCTGGCATGAACCTACCGAGCTCGACTGAGTCTGTAGTTGTAGGCCCTTCTCTCATCAGCAAGGCCTTTCGCCGGATATGGGCGGAGAAAGTCAGTGCGAAGCTGAAAAGCCTCGTCGCCGACAAATGCATAGGGTGCCAGGCGTGGCTTTTGACACCCTGGGAGCACTCCCAGCTTCGGCAGGTTGAGTGTGCCTTGATCCAGGCCCTGACCAATCTCGGAGGCCTTGAAAATGCCGCCATCACTTTGTCGTCCCTCTGCGCCGACGTCAATAAGCACAAACTTGTACTTGCTGTCTACCACAGCCATCAGGACTATGGAGTAGGTGCCCTGAAACAAGAGTAGGCCAACTTAGTTCATCAAAGCATTCACTGTAAGGACAACATCACCGAGTTCCATGATCTTAGTTTGCAACACCTTCAGGCTAGACAAGCCTTTAGACTGCCCCCTCTTAAATTAAACTTAATGCGATACTTTACCAGCTACGAGCTTCCCATAAAATATTTCGACGACTCGATTTGAGGTGAAATTCTACTGTGCAGAGAAACTATGCTAAATACCATGTGTTTTGAAGAGTACTTGAAATAACTGTGACTTAAATTGCCGGCCACAGTACTTAGCAAATGTTACTGTGTAAATTGGTAGCCTCCTGATGGTGGAAGGAGACTCACGAGATTATTGTGCACATCGAAAAAGTGTGCATCAGACAGAGTGGAGTTCGATGTTGGAACCAGGCAATCGGGTGAGGCCCAGGGTTCTCGGGACCACCTACAAAATTTGATGGCACGCCCTCCCCCTCACCCAGGCCAAACTAACAACGACGGGCCTCCCCCTCCCTCAAAAAAGAACTGGCTATGTGCTTGGCTGGAGCAGTGGTATACCAGATAGATCTTAGGTCTGCATTTGTTAAAGACACACATAATGTGTCGCAATTGGACGTTGAGTTTAGGCAACACGACACAGTGGTAAATTCCAAAAACACTTCCACAAATGTCGGGTGGGGGATATGGTTGTGGAATGCCTGTAAACGTGTAAAACCTTACTGTCTCAGGCAAACTGCCCAGGGATAAGTCGCACAATGAGTGCAATCAATGTGATCTGAACCCGAGACTGCGGTAAGGAAAAGAGAAACTTGGAAGCAGAAGAATATGACACAAGCAAGAGGGTAACATCTTAACATCAATTAGTTCTGAATTTCTTAGCACAAGACTTTTTTCCAGACACACTACATTCAGCCCTCAGAGAAATTTAGAGGCAATATACTGCAAATTTTATTTTGGTTGATTACTTGCGCGGAAAGACATTTCTGGTTTGTGATCTTTAGGGGGAAGCTTTAAACTTAATGTTGATCTTGTTTGGTTCACTGTCTCGCCAGGGAATTTATATCATCCTTCAGGATAGTGACGATAGTCTTCCTTATTTTTTCAATGTTACCCACCCATTCAAGAAAGAGTGAGTTGAGAGGTTCCACAGATTTCTTCTCAAAAACTGATGCTGGAATGTTACCCTTCTTCAAAAATGATGCTGAGCTGTAACCCTCCTGTGTCTTTTTCTCCCACTTCATAGTTTGTCTTTTCTTTACCACATACTCCAATTTGTACAACATGATTTATTTAGACATCTTGTTCATGTGATACACACCTTGTAATTGTAGAAAACGCTGCCAGAGTCCTTGGGACAGGTGATTGCAACGTGCTTGCCATCGACAGCTCCTAGGCAGTTGGGGAACTGCCACCTCCGCCTGAACTCCTCCGCGATCTCCACCCACTCAGCCTCAGTAGGAGGCTACAAAGAGAAGCCATTAGTGGAGCCTAACATGCCTTATGAAGTGTGACAAGTGGCCATACAAAAATGTGAAGGTTCCCACAGCCAAGATCAAAAAGAGTGATTGTTGACATATTCCAAAAAAGGCTGAAGTAGAGAAACAGGTTGGAAGAGGGTACTTGATAAAGAAGAAGCATGCTTCACACAATAAAGGTCACTAAATTTTAAACAAGGAGAAAAGCAAGTTACAAGGACAAAATCAAGTTGCAAAACATTCTTGTTTAAAGTGTTTTTGGCACTTCATTGTATCATGGAATGTAGCAACCCAATCTATCAATTCTTATGAAAGTATGCTTGCTGAAATGAAATGCTTACATTCTGGGGAAAATTAAGCACCTAGAAAGACGTCTCATCCTGTTCATGTCCATTTTGTTCCTTTCTTTCACATGCAGAGAGGGCTTAAAGTCTCCCTCCAGTCTGGGGGGGGGGGGGTCTCTCCTAGCTCCAGCACAGGTAGAGGCTGTTCATGTCACTTAAGCCTGGCCCCGCCCGCGGTTCGCTAGCTCTTTTAGACAGCCGGCCCGGCCCAATGCTAATTTTCACGTACCCGCTGAGGCCCGCTCTATTTTCGCCCAGTATGAATAGCTCACAAGTTGCGCGGCATGGCAGCTTGCTTGCCACTGTTACACATGTTGACTACGGTGCTTCATAGTCACTAAAGCAAGCATCTTTCTTTGTTTTCTTGCTATTATTACTTGGATTAATTAATCCGTGGGCATAAATAGCTCATTAAAACCTCTTCACCCATATTGTGGATGCACGCACTTGTACGTACAGATGGTGTACGCCTGCGAGGGTACGCATTGTGTAGGTGCTTATGTGTGCGTGTTAATAGAAGAGCGACTACGATAGCGGCGCCGCAGGCAACGAAAATGAAGGCAGTGGCGCTGGTGCTCTGGCAGAGCATTCGGTGCACAAACACACATGCTTTCAGCATTTGTACCTCCCCCACTGTAGTCCCTCCCGCAACCCCCAAACAAACTTCCAAACACTATGCTGCTAAAAAAAAAGTTAAAAAGTAACGCGTTTTTGGGGGGAGGGGGGGCTCTATTTGTTCTTTTTCGAAAACATTAAACCGACACATCTACAGCTATGTATTCTTACAATTTACCAGGACTCTGTTCCCCTAGCACAGGACTAAGAGTAACCTCGGGTACAACAGGGGGTCTCCGACCCCCTGCCGAAATTGGAGGGAGGTCCCCGACTCGAAGCACTGATGCAGATATGATGTACTAAGCTTTTTCTCGAGGTTCTTGTCAGATCTCTAACCAAGTATCCGTTCCAACTGAGTAATTGTGGTAACAATAATGTATGAATTGCAGCTTTCTCAAGGTTTTGTTCGTGTTAGCATGGCTGCGATCTGTAGTAGATTTGTTAGTGTTCTTTGTAGGTTGATAAACCCACCTGTTTGCATTTTTATAAATGACTGTTTTTTATATCACTGCAGTCTACAAATTTCTATCAATAGAGTTACGTCACTGACTTTTTTCGCTTCAAGCATAACCATGTTTTAATTTTTTCCTATTTTCAAAGAAATGTGAAACATATCACATCAAGTTAGCAGAACATACCTTCATGAATGGTTGGTGCAGCCTCTCCCACAGGGCCCGGCACGTGACATGGACTGCCTGTCGCGCTGTTTCCAGCCCAACCCTGTATAGCAGGGCCACGTCCTTGATCTGTTGGCCAGATGATAGGTAGCTGCAATAGAACAGAATGAAATACAGAGTGCAACCTTTGCTCGCTTCATTGATGCATCTTACTTCACACGACCAGTCTACGCAAGTTTGGCTGACTGATTGTGACCTTCGTCGGTAGCTGTCGTTCGTTGGAAGGGCTATGTGATGCGAATGGGAAGTTCTCATTCCCATATTGTTCACACATGACGCGCAGGCAGACTCAAAGAAATGGCTATCACCCTAGACGGGAATATCTGACCCACATGTAAACAATAGAGGCAGCTTCTGAGAATACGATACCTCAGTGCAATCGCAAGGCGTTCTTCCGATGGAAGCGGCTCACGGATGAAGAACTGTCGTGTCAGGTCCTCCTTCACCATGTCGTGCAGTTCATCAAAAGTCGGAGGCGTCATGCGGTAAAACCTCACAAAGAAGTCGACGTCGCCGTCTCTCATACGTTTCATCTGAAGTGAAGAAATCACAAAGTGTTATGCATGCGAATGCACATAAGTCACGTGAGAGGAGCTTACCGCAGTATGGTAAAGTCCTTCTTCTCTTCGCTTCTCGAAGATTGGGCGAACCCACCATTTACGCTCTACTCGCGCTCTTTTCTTCACTAGCAGCTGCAAGAGCACGAGCCTCTTGCGCAAAAGGAGCACGTCCAGCTCGCGCTCCATTTTGTCCTCGTCACAGAGCTTTGTTAAAAGTAATATATTAATCCGAGAGACAAAGGTAATAAATTAACGCTATCGGCAATAACAGCAACAACGCAACCACTGTTCTGTAGCGACCAGCCAACGTTACTAGAACCACTCAGTTGGGAAACTGCCATAGAAACATCTCTGAAAAAGTGGCACCAATCCGTCCATGAGAACCGAGCTAATGGCGATCCCAACGCCACCATTTCTCCCGCAGCGGCCAGTTCAGGAACTGCACGTGACTTCCATTTTCGCTGTAATTGGCCATTTTGGGGCCAGAACAGATACCGTGGAAGGGGCTTCGAGATACCGCCCCCGACTCCCAAGCGGACGCGCCGCGGTTCACTGCTGTGGTTAATATGCGCCTAATTCAGGACGCGCTACCTGAAATCCCCGCTGAGGCACGGTTGTATAAAAACAATATTAATTATACTGCAAAACCTTGTGAACTAAAGATTTTAGAAAACAACACGCGCCCCCCATTTTGTACTAAACTCCAATAAAAGTTACTACAAAAGAGTTTTTTCCGTTAGTTTTTACGCAAAAACATGCTTTCTTAAAGCTCAAGGCGACCACTGTTAAGACAAATGACACAGAGTGGCGCTGTTGTCGCATTTAGCTCGGTCTCGGTGGACGCCAGCGGCCCAGGTTTCAACGGTGAGTTTTCCAACTGCGAGTTCTAGTAAGGTTGCGGCCAGCGTTTTGGCGCGGGAGATGGTGATGCCGATGGCATACCTAAAGGTGGATGAGGCGTACACACTAAAAAGGATGAAAATTAGAAAAATTGAGCTTAATTGCAATTGCTGTAATAAAATGGTGCTTAATATTAATACAACTAAATATTACGGCATGTAGCCATTATTTAACGCGCGATTTCTATTTCAACTTCGCTTTTGTTTCTTGAGCGCGTCTGGCTACGTTGGGCGGACGCTTCGGAAACGCAGACGCGAAGCGCTGGCCGGTAGCGCCGCGTGTGGTTTGACTGGGCGCACGCGTCTGGCTTAGCGCGCGCGCCAAGCCGAGACGCGCGTCTAGACGCACTGAAAAACGCGCCATGTGGTCTAGCCTTAACGCGCCTGCGCAGGGCGCTTCTTGGGAGCTGTCCGGCCGCCCGCCGTTATCGCCGTCTTCCGTGTCACAACGACCGTCGCCCTCTCACCGTTTGTGATTATTGTCTGCCGGAGTTTCGCTCACACTACGGACACGACGTGCGCAGACTTATGTCGCAGTTGTGCAGACGTCTTCGAATGCCGTAGACGCCAAAACGTGGCAAGAGTTCAATGCAGACGACACTCGCGCCTGCCACACGCCCGCGCAATCCTGCCCGTCGTTGGGTCGAGGATCACGTGACATCTCGTACGACGTGATGGCCATGTACTTGGCGGCCCGAGGCCAATGTTGCCGGACGGAGCAGAAGTTTCGGTTTCGATTTCCGCTCGTGTTTAAAATTAGATTTAAAAATATCTATCCCATATTTCGCGAAGCAAACGACGTAGTGTCCTTTACTAGGTTTTTTTTAATTCGAAATCACTCATTATACCAAAATCTTCGGAATTGAGCGGAGTTGCCCATTAAGCACTAAATCAAGTATTTTTAGAAGGTTGAAACGCCGGGGCGGCATTTTACGGCTTTCTGTAGAAAACGCTTCATTTGGACGCATTTCTAGATTTCGGTTTCTTATCGGAGCGCATCTTTGCGACCGCGGTCCTGCTTCCCGGTGGTCGCGGCGCGAAGCCACGCCCTCGCCTCCCTCGTAGAATGGAGGGAAGTAGAACGGATGTGTGTTGCGCACCTCAGCCACCGGGAGCAGGACCGCGGGAGCGTAGATGCGCTCCGATAAGAAACCGAAATCTAGAAACGCGTCCAAATGAAGCGTTTTTACAGAACGCCGTAAAATGCTGCCCCGGCGTTATAACCTTCAAAACATTGTTGATTTAGTGGTTTTCAATGGTGCTCAGCAAGTTTCTAATTGAAAATATATCTATATTTGACCTAATTAAGAAGTTAATTAACAATTTTTACTTAATTAGCCGACTAATAGTTGCGACTATCTCCCTATACTATGTCCTCATTGCCGTATAACTGACCTGCCCAAACCGCATCTTTCATAGCTTTTATAAAAAAATCTAAAAGTAATACAGGTAACGCTAATACGCTCCTACCGGGGAAAAAATCAAATAGGCAAGTGGCTGGTATCCTCCTAAAGGAAACGGTATTTTTATACAAGTAACCTGAATTGCGCACCGCTGCCCTACAACCATGAGCGATGGACTGCACAGGCAGACCGATATATTATGCAGATATTCCGGTATTGCATTTGTAAATTTCACTTGCCGTTCTCCACATTGAATGCCCATCTTTATGGGCTCTTAAGAATCCCGAAGTAAGGTACACAAAACTAGTATTTCTACGTGCTACACAGTGGAGCAACGGTTGTAGCTTCCAAGGAACGTCTCAAGACCTCCGAAAAACAACGCAGTGTCGGTGAAACTATCTTTGTCCGAGGTTTTGCGGACAACGTGAAATTTACTCATTTCATTTAGGCGCACAGATATTCGTATATCCGTAAATAGTCATACACTGCTAAAGTGCTAGGCTGTGTGTATATTATTCGAAAAAGATATGTCTGACCACTATGTGTTTAATTCTTAATCTGAATTTTTCGTGTTTTTAAAATTGTTGAAACGACAGAACAAGTTCCTCGACTTCCACCGCCAGAGGGCTGCTATAAGAAGACGGATGTCAACCTCGTCAAAGGTAAGATCGTTTTATTATAATTGTTTTAATTTTTTTATAAATGTCTAAAAACTACACGTGTTTTAAATGTTTACCTGCTTTTCATGAACTCAATCGAACTTTAAAGCCGATTCAGAAAAAAATTAATATATCTACAGATGAGGTTCCGACGCTTTTGAAAAATAGAATCTGCTTAGCAGGTTGAAAAGTTTCCATTATATGGGTTCATTATTTCAATGTCTGGCTCTGTAACAAAAAATCATGGCAAAAAAGATGGAGCTCTTTTTGCAGAATCTAAGTTATCGTAAACATCAAGAAGACAAGCTTTAGATAAAATTGGGCGTTGTAGACAAGTTCAATGCAATAAATAAAATTAATTTTAACAATATCTTTTTATCATTTATATTACATTTAAATGTTGATGGGCTCATTTTTTTTAATTTTCGGAGGTCTTTAAGCTGTTTCACATAGGTAACTTGTATGCCAGCTTTTGAAGATGCGAACCTATGAGCGCAAAGGTTTTGTACTCATTCATGCTTTTATTTTCATAAAGAGAGGAAAATTTGTAGGCGTACAGGACCCGTGTGAATATAGGTCCTCTATTCCCTAATAATATATTAGTTAAACTGGTCAAACTGTATTGCTGTTTACACAGGTTTTCCAGCAGGGTATTGGATGTGTCTCCATTTTTAAAAGGTTTAAAACCACACAGGTAATTAAACTTACCGATCAGCTAAAAAAAACATAACATAACAAGAATTTAATATTTGTCACTATCTGAACAAGGCTTTCCAAAACACAGAACAGGTGTACACACCGTCTTTTTCCGGCGATGGTGGAGCCTCAAAAAAACTGCTCACGTCCGAGTCCTCAGTGACTGCGAAAGTTGAGATAGTTAGTGTAGTTAATTTATTTCCGTTCAACTCTCAGAGCCGTTGAGAGGTGAACAATTAGTGAGAGAATTTATTCCAGCGCCTGTCGACAGCCAGGTGGCCTCCAGGAGAATAAAATTAAGCTTTCTAGAAACGCCAGCGCCACCAGTAAGGGCTCCGAGGCATTGTGCGAAATATTAGGTTGTCGAGTCCTCTGGCCAAGCCAAGTATAACGTAGTCGAACTTTTTCATGCTATGTGGCGCACGCTACCGCCCGAACTAAAGCACCGTTTTTAAGCCATTCATGGATTCAGGCAAGCTAACTGTCTTCAAACGTTGTTAAAATACGCTGCGTTTTTTTTTTTTGTCTTTTTTTTTTGGCGAGGGAAAATAAACAGTAGCAATAACTCAAGTGATTCCCGGCGCAAGATAAAAAAAGACGTAGGATGCGTGATTGATACCTCGCCATTTTGCGCGTGGCCCACTCACGTTGGCACGTTCAAAAAAGGCAGCGGACAGACGTGCAGTGATTGAGGTTTCTGACTTCATGTAAGCAACGCAGCTCAGCACAGGGCGCTCAACGAATGTCGTGTGCCGTACACAAGGACCAAATGCTAACGTAGACAACGTGGTTCTCACAGGCGGTAGAATGGTCGCAGCCGACGACGGAACAGCGACCTTAACTATTGCCATAATGCCTCACAAGCGCCGCTTAAAGGCGCGCTCTACTCTCCAGAATGGTCAATTTCTCCTACACAAAATACTCGAACCAGAGATTTTTAAAAAGTATAGTAAAAGAGCAAACCTCACAGCGCAACCTAGTGCATACAAAATAGTGAACTCCAGTTGGTGAGAGGTGACGATCCCAGTAGTAGCTCCGCCTCCAGCACGCAGTCGTTTCCTTCTGCCGGTATTTGACTGCGTGCGCCACGAAATGTGGTCAAAAATGGGAAGCTCGCACCCCAGGTCAATCAGCGGCTGGATTTTTCACCTAGCTGTCACCGAGTGTAAGAAAGACATTATGTAACAACAGCGGATCGTGTGTGTGTGTGTTGCAACCGTACGTTTAAACCCCTAAAATAGATATCGCCATACAAAGCGTTCTCACTACCTGCAGGTTTTCCCGGATGTAACTTGGTAGGACACCAACGGCAACGGCTCGTCACCGTTGTTGGCTGCGATGAGCTGTAGAGCTAGATGTTTCTCGATAACATCATAAAAATGCTGCCTTTCATTGTAATTGTAAACCTCAATAACAAAGACCGTAGCGAGCCGCGTGTATCTTATTCTCACTCTTTACCCAAGAAAATTCCGGCATTGCGGATAAGAACGCCGACAAAGAGGTCACAAAGCACGAAGCGTAAACAACACGAGGCACTCCCTGCATTTCGAAAGCTGTCATCGCGAAAAAGAAAAAATGATTACATATGCAATTAATGGAAGGAAAAAGTGCTGGTTGACCGGCAAACACAATAACAAACATGTTTGTTAATAAGTAGCTTATAATTCGCTCTAGAGGCAAGCATCTCCAAGAGGATGCTCTCCCGGTGGTGCAAGACGAACATTTGAGCAGGTACCGAAAAAGAAATGCGGAGAGCAAGACGTATGCCTCTTGCTCAGGAGCAACGTTACTAGATTACCTCAGTTGTGGAACTCCCCGGAGGGGTACCCCCCCCCCGCCCTCCTCACTCACTTCAATCCGCCTGCCTTCGTTCGAAGCGCCATCTATATTTTCGTTTCATAACTGTGCGTTCCAAAAAGCACAGCTGAAGCACCAAATGGCGATCACAACGCCGCCATTTCTCCCGCAGCGGTCACTCGAGGAACTGCACGTGACATCTACTTTGGCTTCAATCGATCTTTTCGCAGCCGAAACAGATACGGTGGAGAGGGTTACAGGGGTGCCACTCCCGTTTCCCCAGCGGACGCGCCGCGAAATACCACCGAAGTTAAGTTGCGTCTAGGTCGGGACGCGCTGCCTGGAATCACCGCTGAGGCATGGTTGTATAAAAACAATATTAATTGTGCTGCAAAACCTTGCGAACTAAAAATTTTAGAAAACATCACGTGCCCCTCATTTTTTACTAAACTCCAATAAAAGTTACTACAAAAAGAGTTTTTCTCCGTTGTTTCTTACGTTTCTAGTAACGTTGAAACGAACGTATCCCGATTCAGTTACCAAACCAGCCGTCCGGCGGCGCGTCGACCGACGCTGGGCGAGTCGTTGTGAGTGAGGAGGGGTACTGTTCGTGCATGCAGCGTCTATGAGCCGTTCCGTAACTGAGCTAATCTAATAACGTTGCTCAGGAGTGACCATGACGTCAAAACGACGCCGAGCTCTTATTGGCTGACTGAAAAAAAATATATATTGGGTAGAACTCAAGGAATCTTGCATTGAGTTCTACCGACTATTTTTTTTTGTAGCGTTAGCTACACTGGCCGAGGTTGAGCAGTTTCGCGTGGTTCTCATAATGAGCACTCCGTGCTGTACAAGCGCGAGGAGCAGTGACGTCACATGGCGAACAGCTGGCGGGGCTGAGCCGCCGTCGCCTCGGGCTCCGCTGCCACCGTGCGCGCCTCGCCAATCTGCGCAAGCGCGAGGAGCAGTGACGTCACACAACGCACAGCTGGCGTGCCTGAGCCGCCGCCGCCGCGGGCTCTACCGCCACCGTGTGCGCCTCGCCGGTCTTCGCATTTCAGAGGAGTGACATCATAGCCGCGGCAGACGCACTGGCGCCGCGGCGTGCCCAGCCATGTGCCTCCGTTGCGCAGTAGCCATGTCTGACGCTGCACCGGAGCTGCTTGATAGCGCCTCTCATTTTTTGCGCATAAGCTCACGCTACGTATATCCTGGCATAGCCGAGCTAAGCCACCGCAATTTTTTTCAATCAGCCAATACGAGCTCGGCGTCGTTCTGACGTCAACGAAACTCCTGAGCTAAAAGCAGACGACTTGCTATCCGCATTGCTGTTGTCCTTGAACTGCGGCAGGCCGGGGGAAGCGTGATCACAACTTCGTCATCAAAATATGGTTCATCTTAGAAAATAGCAACGATACCAAAATTCCTTAGACCAAAAGACCGAGTTAGGTCATTACTACCTTGAACGCAAGGCCTAAGCATCACGTCATGGTTAGCGGATCCCCGACCCGCTCCAAGTAGCAAGCACGCTAAAGTACGACGAGAGACACCGTAAAACGCTTCGGGC
Organism: Ixodes ricinus; assembly: GCA_037355805.1. Classification (NCBI taxonomy): domain Eukaryota; kingdom Metazoa; phylum Arthropoda; class Arachnida; order Ixodida; family Ixodidae; genus Ixodes; species Ixodes ricinus. Next base: position 50,723 of record JAZHYW010012076.1, read on the forward strand.
GTCCGTCTTCGAGAAACTGCGTCTACAAGGGGTGTCCAAACAGGACACTACGATACGCGCTCGACTCCTGCAAGTCGTTGCTGCGCGCCGCTGGCTCCGCTTCCGGCCGTCCGGAGGGGAAACTTCCCTCCCGTCCGGCAGCCGGGGGGCGCGTCCCCCGCTAGATCTCCCCTCGCTTCCTCCACGGCGGCGCTTGCTCTGCTCATCACGTGGGTCCGGAGAGCCACTCACACGCTCTCTTGGCTGTCGGTCAATCGCTCCAGGCCGCCCTGGGCCGCTTTGGGAGTCCCGAAAATGGGAAAGGGAAGACTCGAGTGTGAGGGGGCAAGCCAGGAGGCAGGCGAGCGCGAGCCCGCGTCGTGTCCAAGAGTCGTGTCATCGTCCAGCAGTTCTGTGGATTGGATCGGATTCCCCGCGGCTCTTGTTCCTAACGTACCTCGTATAGACAAACAAACCTGGTTGGTTTGAAATTTAATAAAATAAATGCTATATTCTTAAGTTCTCAGTGTTTCTACGCTTGCAACTAAAAAGTCTCCCTTTTTGCGCTTGCTGCACACTTTATTAATTTTTTCAAGCTACGAGCGCGGATTCTGACGAAAAAAAGCTGAGCCGGGGCGGCCGAAACGCGCGCTTCGACGCGGGGATCTCTCAAATCCACCCGAAGCCGGACGGGACTCTTTGGCCTTCCTGCCGAGGTGACGGCGGTAGTAGCGGTAGCAAGGTCGGCGACTTCTTGAGCCGCGGGAGATAGACGGGCATCAGGCATACCATTGGCAGGTGGCGTGTGACGTCAAGTCTGACGAGCACCGACGTCAACGACAAGTGGAGAAAGGCGAGGAGGCAAGTCGTGAATGTGGCTTGGCCAGCTTGGCCGGTGTCCAGAACAGACATTCACGACCGACGACTCCCGGACGGTTCCAATTTCGACGATTTTTGCAGGGAGTCGTGTGGCTTGTAGTAGCCTGTTTGGACAGGCCTTTAGCATCGCGTTTGTTGCGAGACGCTGCAAAACGCCCTGGCGGCGATGCTAACGCAAGCAAAGTGTCGCTGCGTGGAAACTCTACTGATGACGTGTGGAGGGAGAAGGCATGGGCCTTGTCTTTAAACAGAGTATTCGCACCACTTCCAGATGCTATGATATGGGAAGAGAAAAAACGGTTATGTTAGGTTTACTTTGTATTTGTTTAGTTTCGCGATGACGATCAGCTCAGCGAAATATTGCTTGAGAGTTATACACTAGAAATGCCCAAGGGTCGTGCTTTTAGGTTGCGGAAATTCGAATCCAGCATGAACCAAATGTCACAAGTGCAATATCTTGAGAAGAGGGACGCCTCCAACACCGCCAAGGGCCCCCGAGTTTGTGTGATCGCGAGACGGCGGTGGTAAGCAGACGGTGCTCGCCTACAGCGACATTCTGACGACAGACGGGGAGACGTGAAAAATGTAAGATTCCGGTGGCTCGATCGATGATCTCCGCGCAAAGATAGGTGCCAACCTGGTCATTCAGGAGATAGAAATGCAATGTGACACGGAGCTCTTTGAAAGAAAGCTTGAATTTTTCCAAAGCAAGCAAGGTCAAAGCATTTGACTAGTGTAGATTAGAGAGACTCGTGCTCCACTGAAAAAAAAGTGAAATGAAAACTTTGTAAGATAGTCTTCTGAATCAAGCTCCGACACAGCGATCCCTGTCGTGAAGCTCGGCGCGTACCTTCGGCACCTGGCTGTCGCAGGTGCCGATCGCCGTTCCACTGCCGTTGGCGAAGCAGTGTAACGCGTTTGAGGACTTCTAGGTTTCAAGTCGTTCTCAGTGGTGCTATCCTGCGCAAACCTTTCGGGTTGTTGAGAAACTCGAACGTTGGGTCGGAGGCCAAACATTTGAAACCTTTGTGTTTGAGGCTTCACCCTAACGCTAAGGCACACGCATGCGGCCATCTAAAATCTGACGATCTGCCTATGTGGCTTTGACGCGGCTACGTAGTTAGGGCGCAGAAATCCCTGCATTTTATCTGCTTGTCTGCTCACTTCGTTTTTTTATTTCGTGCACTGAAGCGAGGTAGTATAGATTGCATGATAACTTCCGGACACTTACAAAAAATACAATTCAATTATAAAATGTGAGACGTTATTTTGAACTGTATGACGTAAAATATTCTTTAACAAAAATGGCCGAACCTGTTTTGCTAAAATATACACATTGGTTCTTCAAAACAAACATGGCGGGCATTGTGAAAACAATATTGTCGTGTTGGTGTTGATGCCTCGTTTGCGCCTTCGTTTTTTTTTTTTTTTTTGTTTTCTCGAAAACGTTGATGTTGTTGTGAGAATAAATTTTTGTTTGTACCAGTACGCCCGACACCGATCATCCTCTCAGCAGCCCTGAGATATAGTCCCGCAAAATAAAGCGCAGCTTTATGTGGAATTAACAGCGCAAAACGACAACAAGGGATAGACAAGGGAGACAGGATAGAGCGCTGATAGATCCCTTATCCTTCCTTGTCGTTTTGCGCTGTTAATTCCACATATGAACAACCATCTAGCCCACCTAATGATCGTGATAAAGCGCGCCTACAATGACTCGCTGACAATCATCAACAGGCCGTGAGTTCGACTGAAAGTCCACAAGTGTGCTCGGTTCTCTTTTTCTGTACCGTAATAGACCGTTTGCTAAATTGCCCAAGCACCAAGGCGCGTGCTCGCGAGTGTAGTTACACCTGCCGCACGTGTTGACGTCTGCAGAAGTAACTGTCCTAAAGCAAAAGATGAAAAGAAACGGCATCCTAAAGGCGCTTTAGTCAACGCCTTATTTTGTTATTTACTCCGAACCTTTTTCACGCGGAACGCGAGCACGTGTACCATGTATACCTACGTTCCCAACATTCTCCTTGATGCTTGGGTAATTTAACAATAGGTCCATCATGACGGTAGCCCCAATAAGCCTTGCGTGCTCCCTGGAGGAATAGTCTTGACCGCATAACCCCTGGGAGTTTATTTTTCTTACTACTTTTAACTTTTTTGGCCCGGTCCTCGTGCAAACGTTGTAATGAATGGCTTTTCAAAAACGGCTTTCCATGTCCCTACCTAGGTAACCTGCCATCCCATTCGCCAAAGTGCGCGCGACGATTCGGAGCTCTTTGCCATGGAAACGTTTGTAGAATTATAACGTTTTCGTTTGCCCTGAACAATCGCTTTTTAATTTCTGATTGTCACAACAAGGTGATAAATGGTTTAGATTGCACTGGATTATTTGCGTTTCGTGTACTCTACAACCGTACCATTGGAGCGATAAGCGCGAAAGAAAATTGCCGCGATGCTTGTTGCTTTAACCGCGACCGGGGTCAGACTTATGACCGTCTGCTCAACCACGCGCGCTAGAATGCTTTCTTGATGTTGAATGATTCCATTCGGCTGCAGTACCGCTTAAAATAGCATGGTGGATGGCGTAATAAGTTGAGAACACAATCTTTAGGAAGATGCATTTTTCGGATGCTACGTGTGTGCCGGTGCGATAAAGCCTGAAAGTGATTGTGTTTATTGTAGCTTGTAAAGTCGCCGGTGTTGATATTATAAAAGCAGGAAGATAGCTTACTTAATTCAGCGCTGTCACACGTCGATAATCCGAACATTTTAAAACAAAGCGAGCTATGATTCCGCTTCTATCGAGGCTGCAGCGAACGGCTTAAAGAAGACATGTGTCGACGACTGTCGGCAAACCAACCGACAAACAGAAACAAAAAAATAGTCATAGGATGATCTCACCGAGGTTTGTGTGAAATTAACTGCTGATTCATCGGAGGACAAAACCAGACAGTGTTAAAGGCAATGGCAATTTTCCAGCACTTCGAAAACGCGCATTTTGTTTCAAACTTGAGTGTATGGAATTTGCTATCGCCGCGGAAGTCTGGCGGAGACGGCATTGTGAACGCAGCCTTCACAAATGTGTGTGTTTTAGAGCGCAGCTCTTAGGCGCCCATTTCCGGCTTGAGCGGCGTCGCCGTCGGCGTAACCGCCCGAGGTCACGTGACCTGGGCGTAACTGCCCGAGCCTACCTCGGGGGGGGGGGGGGTCACGTGACCCCCAGGTCACGTGATTCTCCCGTGGTACGTGACCCCCCAGGTCACGTGAGCCCCCCCGAGGTACGTGACCCCCCAGGTCACGTGAGCCCCCCCCCCCCGAGGTCACGTGGTCCCCAAGTCATGTCATCCCCAGGTCACGTGACCCCCGAGGTCACGTGATGATGATGACGATGACGATACGGATGCCGCCGACGTCATCAGTGACGTCACTGATGACGTCATCGGCATCTGCATCGTCATCATCACTGATGACGTCATCAGTGACGTTACTGATGACGTCATCGGCATCCGCATCGTCATGGTCATCATCATTGATGACGCCGTCAGTGATGTCACGTGACCCCCCTGAGGCCACGTGACCCCCCCTCCCCGAGGTCCCTTGCCCCCCCCTACCCTTCCCTCCTCCTCCTCAAGAGCTGCGCTCTAATTCGGCATTACAAGGAGTTGTAAACGGCTTTCACTTTTTTTAAGCGTGTACTCCGCATGCATGGTTGTAAAGCTACTATGACACTTTCTATATGGTGTCCTAAATGTAGGTAATTTTGCTTATTTTCATATTGCTGGCTAGCTGGTGGGAGCTCTTGATACCATATGGGGGAGTACCGAACATTCAACGGATGATATAAGCATATCGATAGCCATTGTGCTTGTTAGAGTACACTGGCTATCCATGATGAAAATATCGGGACTTTACTAAATACCTTGGGGATGTGCTGCATAGCTACGATTAGATTGCATTCAGCCTGTCGCTTTTGCTACTGTACTGCCGCTTCTCGTTTACGCTTGGTGGTGGTAACTCAGCAGTGCGTGTTTGCTCAGCATAAGAGGCATATTTCAGACACTGGTACTTTGGTGCTTCCTTTTCACCCCTTTTTTATTCTTAGGACCCCTTGCCATTCGTTTATCAGAGCTTTTCTGCCGTTTATTACCCCTGTTGATTTGGTTATGACCTCTTCCGAATCGTTTATGACCCGTTTTTAATATTCTTTTTACCCCCTTTGCCATTCGTGTAAAAAACAAAATCCATCGCTGCAGCGGCAACTAGGCTGGGCCATACTCCAAAGCGGCACAGCGCCTGCTCGTCTCTGGCGCCGCGCCAGCTGTGCGACGCTCGTATTGGTATGAAGGCCTGACGTCAACAGGCGTCACTTTCTTCCTTTCTCCCCACCGCCATGGTGTAGCATTGAATCTTTAATCACGATCCCTCCTAACCACCCCACTCTCCTCGCGACCTCATGCATGGCGCTGACAAACGGGCGCACAGACTCACATGGGTGGAGTTTCGTAAACACGAGCGTTTTAATTTTAACGCTTTAAAAGGCGGTAACATATGTGGTTAATTTTTGTGCCATCAATGCGCTTTGAAAGTAAATTGTAAGGATGTGCCAATGTGGGTACAGCCTACACGAAGCCCTGTAGTATTTTATTATCATCTTGAATTTTCACCTTAAAGGTCGGCGCGGATGGGCGATATAGAATATGGAAAGACTTATGTTTGCTTGAACGAATGTCCTAACTCACTACTGGGCACTGCAGAAGAGGAAGACTAATTGAAATTGTAAGGTTTAAGATACAAAGCGAAAAGAAGAGGAGGTCGGTTTATAGTGTTTTAAGAGTAGTCAACTGCTCACAACGCCCATTGTTTCTGGGCCATATTCACACAATAAGCGCAAAAAAGAAAAACATGTTGCGCTTTTTTTAGTCGAAGCAATATCCTTAATAATATTAATCTTTGATGACTCAGGCAGTAACGACATCGAGAAAAGGCGATATCCTGTACCGCGGAAGCGCGGGATGCCGCGTCAATTGAGGGTGATTTTAGGATTGTATAATATACAACATGAAAAATGAAGACAACATCCTCTTCTAAGCGTCGGCCAAACCGCTTCGCAAGTCTAGGAGTTTCGGTTACGGTTCACGCGAGTTCGCCGGTGAGCTAAGGCATTCTTCGAAAAGCTCTTCGTTTGACGTTCAAGATGGAAATGCCCTTGCGGTTTAATGGTAAGTTCACTCAGTTAGGTGAAGGCAGCGGCCGCAGGTGAGCCAGTCGAAGTGGACGGCTGCAACCTCCGATGCATTGACGTACATGGCTAGACGTAGCTTTGCGTTCGTGGAGCTTACACAGACGCTGATTCCACAGAAGCTTACCCATTTGAGTAGTCATTAGCTTCAAATGTCGGGAAGGCTGGAGAGTTAAGGAATTCTTCCAATTCTGTAAATAAGATAAGAAGTCAGAAAACTGCCGCTGAAGCAATTATCGCAGCGCCAATCACGAACGATCTTGCACACACTGACTTCCCGAGATGTGTTGCTCAAGCTTAGGAAAATAAAATAAATTCGGCAAAGGAACTTGCGGAACACGACCGAATGATTCTTCAATTTAGTAGAAGACAAATAGAACGGTGAGAGCGTACTAACGTGATTGTCAAGACTACAGTGTTCTGTAGTCAAGACCGTGAAGGCGCGAGCCTTTTCGTCTTTTTCTTCTTATCTATGTTCGTGACCCCAAAAATACGTTTTTTTTTCTGTGTTTTTGTTGTATTTTTTGGGGGGAGGGGGGGGGCTGCGAACGCTAAGACATGATTGAGCCAAATATGCAGCGCCCAAAGTGTACGGTCATGGCGCTTGTCACGTTGGAACGTTTGACATCACCGAACAAATAAATCACGCGCATAAACAAGGGCAGGATCTATGCTTTGTCTCATCCTACGATAGACTGAAGACGGACTCCACAGACCGCCCCATCCAATCCCGAAGCATTTACAAATTCCATGATAATTCGCAACGAGGCACGTACGTGTCGGTGCGGCCGTCTCCGATCACTGATGGGGATGGGCGGACAGCGGGTCTATTTGAATAGCACTGCGTGACTCATCAATTGTACGTTGAAAAAAAAAGCCACGACGTGCGGGCTCCTTGATTTGGAGCCACCAAACATGTCATAGTTTAGTGTCAAACGACACTAAACTATGACGGCCCGATGGCTTTCGCCTCTAGTCCATCGTAGCACGAGACAAAGTACAGCCGCATTCGAGTGCGTGATAGATATTGCCGGTGATAGCAAACGGAAAGCAACAACGAGCGCCAAGACGAAACAGAAATTGTGTCGTGTTTTTGTTTATACAGCCCGGAGTAAGTGTGCCACAACGGGCGACTTGTCTCTCAGCTGTAGATGAGATTGAGCCTCTGCTGTACAACCGCTAGCCTGGGGTCTTTAACGTGCACCACGCAGTAGTGATACACAACCGCACGCTGGTGTGATGCTCATCTAGATCGAAACGGTCATCATTGAGGGGGATTCAACCCCTATTTATTTGTACCCTTTTCCTCATAGATGGCGCCGAATTTTTCCGGAACAACCGAGTTGCATGCTCGCAGCTGCACATGCAGGTCGGGCGCTCGAGGTGGACACGGGCCACGGACTGTTCGCCGCCAATCTCGAGCTAGGTCTTCTTCGCTCTGCGTCCGCCACTGCCGGAAGCGGCCAACGGGCGGCGCGAGATACGAGCCAGTACATACGTAGATTATAGTGGCTTACATAACGCAGAACAAGCTCTGATTTTCTAACGCATTGTAAGTTCCAACCACGTTTGAAATTAACGAAAGCACATGGTGCTGCGTTGCGGTTATTTGGACCATCACATTTAACACGCCAACGTTGTTTTGCAAAAAAACAAGAAAACAAAAAAGAAACATTATATTTAAGGGCTTAATTTAAAGCTAGAAATATTTAAAAAAACAATTAAGCGGCAGTTTTGCTCTTTCTATGTCTTATATCGGCCTGCTCTTCGTCTGAATACTGGTTTGCAAACCCGCTCCCAGGAGATGTGGAGAAAGCCCCTCTATCCTGAAAAAAGTGGTGCCATTCATTGTCGTGAAAATGCTGGAGACACGTCCCGCGCGCCACTTTTGGGAAGAACATTTCATCTGAAATCTAGCTCAGTTACAGTGGCTCAGTGTTGCGCCATTACGCCATAATTTTACCAAGCGCTGCACGTCGCACGTACCTCGTGCATCGATGCACCTTGCGCAAATTTTAAAACATGAAGGAGCTTTAGTGTGAAGAGCGCATAACGCCCAGAGAGAGACTGGCGGCGAGCAGGATAACCGGGATAAATAATGGTTTTAAGAAAAAATATGAACGACAATGCTGTTTCAATTAGCATTTAGAAACAAACTTTCCTTTTCACTAAGAAAGTATTATAATGCAGATAAATGTTTGTTTTATTTTGTCGTCTGCTCTCTGTTCGCGTATCTCTGCTGGGCACGGAAGGCGCGTAGGGTGGACCTAAAAACGTTATACAAACAGTCACATACGGAATGCCCCCGAGGGGCACCGTGTAATACAATAAAAAAGGTAAAAAATTAACTCAAAAATAAATTATACATCGCCGAACGCTGATTCTCCAGCCAAATGTAGTGCTAAAGGTTCAAACCAGATGCCGAAGTTTCAGCACTAACTCTTATCTTATTAAAACGTTATGAGTGATTTTCTAAAGTTTTCATTGGGAAAATGACTGCGGACAAGGGGATCGGTGGCCGAGTGGGTTAGCGTAGGTTAGCGCACATCAGCTCGGAGCACGCGGAGCGAAAGCTCGCGCTGCAGAACCCAGGATCCTGGGTTTAATCCACACCAGTGATCCACACTCCTGCCTGGATGGGCATCGTGCCGGCGTGCGCAACGTTACTGGATCGGAGAAGTTGACAAGCTCCGAGAAAAAAGTGACGTGCTGCCATTCGCTGCTGCGTAGCGGCGCTCGTGTCCACGCCCGTCTAAACGTAATTACATCAAGGGGCTTTACGCCCGTCGACCCGTTCGGTTTGACTGGCCTCGGTACCCCTGGATAAGTCGTGAAACATCGTCTTTGTGGGGGTTCGTACAAGTGTATCACTAAGGACTGTTGCCAGTCTGATAACGTCCGCATTGAGACAACATTTCCTGGGGCTTTTGAGGTAAATTGACGCCCACCGGCCCTTTTTAGTTTTGGCAGTTTTCCGACATTCGGCACTAAGGCAAGCAGCTCGGAGAATTGGCTGCGTCTATCGTAAGTGGTTTCCGACACATGGACCGTTGTGCTTTGGTCCTTTGCAGAGTATAATACCGTGAACTTCCCTTCCCTCTTCTGGTGGTTTGTGTTTGTGTTAGAAGTTCAAACGTAAACTGCTGCACATATGTCAAAGCCACATTAGGAAAGAATGTCAATGGACCTTTTCCGAGAAGCGTTCTGCGCACGCGCGAGCGCCCGATGCTAAGCGGCGGAAGTGTGCACGAAAAATCGAGGGAAATTCGGAAGGAGGCTGTGGATCAGCGAGTAGAAAACGTAATTGCAGCATACATATAATTGTGTTACGCAAAAAAAAAGAAAGCGGACGGAAAGAATAACACGACGTTTAAGTGGACGCCACGGATGCCCCACTTGGACGGCGCGTTGGGCACGCCCCGCTGCTCAGAGAACGAAGAAACTGGTAGCGTAGCTCCCATTATCGACTGGTAGCGCAGGTAGGTCCCTTCCTCGATTTTTAGTTCGTGCAGCCACCGCCTGGTGCCGTCGGTATGTGAAAAAGGTCCATTTGAAGACGCCTGCGTCGTTTGAAAGAATCGGGCTGTTTTTTCTATTTGTATTCGGCTACGTCGAGGCCTACTACTGGTGAAAACAACTTAGTTATTCGTTTTGTCTGTTCTTTATGTGTGTGACAACCTCGCTCCCTTGCGTGTGCGTGCCATTTCGGAGACGTGTGACTAAGAGTTAAGAATTTCAAGACATCACTTCCGATCAGCTGATAAACGTGGATTCGTGTGTGTATATTTGGAGATGAACGTGGGGTAGATATTAGAACCGTTAATTTACAGTACCTGCTACAGCTTCGCGAAAACAGTGCATGAGTTGTGAGACACCCTCGTTACTATATGAAAACGAGTTCATTTGTGTAAGCGTATGCATGCTCCACGTGCTTGTACATCAACATGCTTGTTGACGTGTTTATAATCGCACGTTAATTTAATTTGGCTTTATGTTGACTACTATTTGCTTAACATTGCAGCTGTCTTTAAATGATACTGTTGTTTTATTGATCTCGTGACGTTTCTGCCATCTATTTCAAGCCAAAATAAAGACATTTTAGCTACATTGAGAATGCTACATAGGAATGCTAGGGTGCAAAGACCACATTTGAAAACTGCTATGCCTCTTCGTTGTGAAGCCAATGCTCTTCTACGCGAGATACATCAAAAGAGAGATGACGGAGAAGGTAGCACTAGCAAACAAGAAAGCTCGGTTCCTGGGATCGCCAACTACAGGTATTTTCAGTCTTGGTGCTTGCAATCTGCTCACGATTGTTTTCATGCAAAAAGAAATAAACGTTGCGCTGTATTCATCTGCAATTTTTAGCATTGCCGAAGATTTGTTGTGGTTCCAAATAAAAAGTATAAAACGCATTTTGTTTGTTCTCTTGTGACAAATGGGAGCGTTTGTGGAGAACTAGATACGGCGCTGACAGCGCGCACGAGCCCCTGCTTGTGGATACTGGACATAGACGTATATGAGAAACATCAACTATGACATAAATCCCGTTATATTTTGATGTTACACGAACACAAAATCGCACTCGGAAGCCAGACCCATGCTGCTCTGCGATGAATTATAGAGTAAAACTCAACAAATCGTTAGCGTTCATAATTACAATCGTGACTGCAGCAGAATCTAGTTGCGGCGTCCTATACTTAAAAGAAGTGCGCAAGGGCCGCCAACGTGCCGCCGACCGCCGGACTTCGCAGTGAAAAGCCAGCGTCCCGAGCTTGCCCAGAAATTGGCCGGCCTTGCGTATCGGGCGGGCTGCGACAACAGCGCCACCACGCTCACGCGAACGGAGGGGGCCGGCTTTCCAAAGCGCGGCTAATGCGTAGCTTGTCAACTGAGCCGATCTGGTAACGTTGGGCGTGCGGTCGTGTATCCCTACTGCGTGGTGCCCGGTAAAGACCCCAGGTTAACGGTTGTACTGCACTGGCTAAATTGCTCATCTACAGCTGGCAGACCAGTCGCCCGCTGAGCCAGATTAAGTTTTAGGCTGTACAAACATACACATAGACCCAATTATTATATTATTGTTTTTATTTCGATCTCCTGCCCAATACACAATTCCAATATTTACAAGTGTTCAGCCCTGCGTGCGATCTCCGCAGCCCAGCATGCGCATGTTCGTCGCTTCTCAAAGCGCGCAAATCACGCTCCATACGCAGAAAAATTGAATATGAAACCGGCTCGGAGCCCTTTTTTGGAAAGGTCAAACATAGAGCCCCACTGGTACCCCATCAGTGCAAACACGTGCAGCGTCCGTGCGAACGTGCTCGTTGGTTTAACAGGCTTGTTATTGCACGGGCATGCCTCCACAAGCAGACGCATGGCGGCGGCCAACAGCACGCACTTACGAGATCAAAAAGCAAACAAACTTCCGTTGTAGAAGAGTCAGTGCTAAGAGCTCAAGCAGGGACACGCTACCCGAGAAAGAGAGACCCAAGAGACTCGTGGATGGGACGCGCCCCCAGGGCGAAGCCCAACGCCGGACGAGGATCCTCCAGTCGCTTCTGGACTTCGTAGCCAAGGCAGATCTGGGGGCTCCATATGAAAACACCCCTCATGACCCATCGCACTTTCATTCATCACCACCCATAATCACGCAAGAACGAGGCTGCCAGATTCGAGGATCACCGCTGCGCAGATAATCTTTTTATTCGTAGTTCTTGGGTTCCAAAAACATTTTCTACCTACCTACGCTTTTTCAAGCGCTCCTGCGCAAGAAGAGAGTTAAAAAAACAGGTTTTATTTATCTTTTCGGCCACGTTCCCGAGAAAATAGCCAGTAGAGCCCCAACTCATTAGTGAACCAATTGAAATGAAGTGTCTCACTAGAAACTGAAGTATTGATGTTATTATTTATTATTATTATTATAATTATCATTATTATTTTACGTACTCGAGTGGTGATACAAAGCTTTAATTTTTTCTGTCAGTGATTTGTTTTTTCTTTTTGGTATTTTGTACTTTAGATGAGTACTTCTGTGAGCCCCACACGTTAGTAAGAACTGCTGCATGACTCTATGAGCATAAGTCCTTTTTTCTTAATTGCCTACGGTTTTCTTTTTTGAGCGTTCCCTACCTGGCTTGAACATCTCAACTCTATCGAATTTTGAGAACCTAATACCCCTGTCAGACGGGCACCTCAAATGAAATTTACCCCAATTACATTCAGTGTAAATGTCATTTAGGCAGTATCACACGGGAGCTCAAATGACATTTGGCTTAAATGACATTCGAACTTAACTGAGTTCTCCGAAACTCATTTACGGCTCGTAAATGTGTAGTATCGTCAACAGCGGTCAGCAGCAGTTCCGCGAATTGAAATAAAGCATTATAAATAATATAAATACAATTGAAATCAGTGCTTGTAGCAATTATTTTTAGAAAAAAATGCTTATAACGTGTATATCTCGCACACCATTTGCGATATATTTGTTTAATATACTTCCGGTCTCAGTTGCCCAGTACGAGCCTAAACTGTCCGTTGTCTGCTCGCTCGTCTGCTCGCTCCTTTGCTCGCTCGTTTGCCTCGGTTGTTTAGCTTTCCCGTTCCTTTAGCCATTTATCCTTCTCATCTTCTATTTCTTTTGTTTATATTTTATCATCGTTTTATAGTCTTTTATTCTTGAGTTTTTTATATATAATCTTTTTGTTGTACGTATATATTTTATTGTATTTTAAGTCGTTTTAAGAACGCACGCGAAGTGACACCTTGTCGAACGTAGCGGGACCTTCGGCCGCGAAGAAGAGGGAACCGCGCGTCGTGTAGACCTCCCAGGAGACCTGGACGTTGATCCGGCTCTGGGAGGGCAGGATGGAAGAACTTCGACGCGCCAAGCGTAACGGGGGCGTTTACGAAGAGATTGCGGAGGAGCTGCTCCGTTGCGGATTCGTGACGACCAAGGACAAGGTCCACAAGAAGATAGAAAATCTGACCAACACGTACCGGTAAGATAATTGTAAAGTTGCATGCACCCTGAAAGTAGTATGAGTCATGGCGGAAAATAAAAATTAAGATGACCTTAATCGTGGTTCAAATCGTTTAAATCGTGCTTTAAATCATGATTTAAATCGTGATTTAAAAATCCCAGTTAAAAATTTCCATTATACATACATCAATAGCTTTGCCATAAAGTTGCCACTCACTGCAATTCCATTTTCAGAAAACATCTGAGGGGGGACCACCACGCGTGTTCTGGCGCAATGAAGTGGCCCTTCATCTGGGACCTCAACCAACTGTTGGGGTCCCTACCCCTGAATGACACGACCCTCGTGGATGAAAGCTTGACTTCCAACCATGCCACACCTGCAGTAGTGGAGGTAGGTTTGGTGGTTTCTCCCAGAAAAGTTTCTGCATTTTTCAATAACAAATCATTTCAATGGAAAAGTGGCAGCCTGTGTCAAATGCATGAAATTATTTTTGAAAATTGCCCACCGAGCAGAGTTTGCCGAGTTAATCGAGGTGCTCCTCTGCTTTGGCTGCTTTTTCGACAAGCCGTTGCAAAGCGACAAAGCTTTCCACGCGTGTGACGGTGCAATGCGGTAAAGCTTGATGCGAGAGCTTCAGCTGAAGTTGAGCATTGTGGCTGCTTTAAAAATTTGGGGTTCTGCCAGACTATGGCTATACTGTAGAAAGGCTGCATACTAGCCCCGAGAAGTTCGCGTGGCGCCCCTCACGGCGAACCGGGGTGACGTCACGGCAGAGGATTTTTTCCCGACTCGCCTGTCACCCTGTGGAGGCTGTGACGACGCTAGCCGTCGGCGCGCTCGACTTCTATTGAATTTTTTTCGGCGTGTTTTTCGTTGGAAGTGTAAATTTTTATTTGTGGCTTTATTGAGTATGGCCTGTGGCTGCAGGCAATCACTTCAACCAACATTTGAAGCCTGGGTTGACAGCGCAGGCAACGCCTGAATCACAGCTGGTATATGAAAATTAAAAAATATGGCCACAATTGCAGGAACATCACTATAAATTTATATCTCGCACAATAAATGCTGCTGATGGTCTGCAATGATTGCCAAGTTATGTATACTATTTTGTTCTGTTTTTTAAACAAGATCGCTGAATAAAAAGCGCTTGCTGCTCGAGCAACATCCTAAATACAGAGTCTGGGCCATGGGGAGAGAATCACAAGCGCAGACAGCCCAAGTGCAGGGTGAAGTAAAAAAACGAGGAACATTTATTATATACATTGCTCGCATTTGACCTTTGCTGGATTGGGATAGTATTTCAATGGACTACACGGGTGGTATCTGTGGACTTGTTTATATCAACCCTCAAGTAATGTATTGGCCGCGAGATCGACCTAGAGGTGGCGCTACTGTCGCGCTATCATCATCATCAAAGCGGGGATAGAAGCACGGCCGCCCCATAGGCTCTCCACGTTCGCGCGCGAGACGGCGTAGATTCTTGCGTTTATTTTGTCGCATAGTGTCGGTGGAAAAACAATTATAGCGGAAAATGGTGCGGTACCGTCCGGTGCTTCAGTGAAGATCGAATTGTGTTACCAGTGTACGACCTAAATTTAAATAATCGCTCGTGGGGATGCGTCGTCTGCTCTAGGCAGACGTTGGGAAGCATGGATCACCACGACGGATGCCTGTCTCCGGGTGATCTGCTCTATTTATGTTAAATATATATATATATATATATATATATATATATATATATATATATATATATATATATATATATATTTTTTTATATATTCATGTATATTGGTTTACCAGCGTGGGAGTTCTACAAAACATTGAATTCCGACCCGGATAACATAATAATGGTACTGTGGGCTGTGAAATCGCAGGTTCGATGGATTTTTTTTTAACTTTTAGCTTTTGCAGTAATATAAATATTTAACATGAAGAGAAGTCAGTGCTGTATCGAAAATTGCCGTGCTATTAAGTTCCTCTGCAGTCAATGTTTCCCTTTACTGTGCCATGGTGTGGGTAAGTTTTTCGGAGTCGGAACAATTCTACTACGTTGCGATGAGGAGAGAGTGCCTCTTCTAGTTACGATCCGCAAACTGCACATTGGCAGCACAACTGAAACAAGTGAAACAGACTGTTCTAATATATCTGCCGCGAGTGTAATGAACAAGTGTAACCGAGTAACGCAGCAACGTTGGTGTTATTAAATTATCTTCTCTGTAGTGTGGGTTCACCCGCTTCAATCTTCTTGGTGAGTGCCGCGGATGTCAATAGGCTAATATTATAAGTTTCTGGCTAAATAATCTTCTATTCAAACACAGTAGACTCTGCAACTCCAGCAAACAACCCGCACCACGATACAGACAGCATCGGCCGCAGCGACACTCTTTTACTGAAGAAGGCTAGCGACCTTCACGAGACTTTCCGATCACCCTCCGCCCTCACCTAACGCATATCGGGACTGGGCAGTTCATCGATTAATCTTTAGATTATTCCAGTAATGCTCTGATTGCGATTTTTTTTTTGCCGTTTAATCGGAATCTTGTGCTGGAGAAAGTCAGCAAAAAGTAAAAGATGTCTGTTCTAATATTTCTGACGTCTTTGTCTTTTATGACACAGGCTTGCACGGTAAACCACTTCAACGTGCTTGTGATTGTCACCGAGGGTGATTATACTGTTCAAATAATAACTTAAAAATTACTTCACATTAAAAGGCTTCCCGTGTTCATATTTAGGCGTCACAACGAGAAGTTTAAAATTGGAATGCAATGTGCCATTT
The DNA here is from genome assembly GCA_037355805.1 of Ixodes ricinus. Lineage (NCBI taxonomy): Eukaryota > Metazoa > Arthropoda > Arachnida > Ixodida > Ixodidae > Ixodes > Ixodes ricinus. Next base: position 66,576 of record JAZHYW010012076.1, read on the forward strand.
ATGACATAGTAAAAATAGTAAAAGATGTGTAGTTTTAACTTCTTTCATGCAATATGACCGGCGAAAAATCAACGAACGGATTTATCGGTTGGTTAGTCTATTAAAGGGTAGCGATCAGTCGGGTTAATTTTCTAATCAAACCACAGCTCCAATGAGCATTTAATGTTTTATGAAAGCTATTGCTCGTGCGAGAAAACAGAAATACGTGGGACAAGCGGTTGTATACGAACCAACACACTAAGATTATGGAAGCTTCCGACTTAATAATAATCGCTTTGCTGTATTTTCACGCATGTGAAACGATACAACACAACCTTTACTAAGAAGAAACGACAATTAAAACATCAAACATTTAATAAGAAGGGTCAAGCTCAGCCAGAAACGGGCTTGTGTCGTCGATGTCCACACTTCTGAACGTGCGCCCGTAGCAGACGACGCACGGCGGTATCCCCGCTTTCGCAAGTTTCCAATTTCGGCCGCACGGTGGCGACACGGTTCGATCTCGAGGCGAACAACAAAACGTGTTTAGGTAAGCCTAGCTCGTTATTAGTCCTTGAGTCCTATGTATCTGAGATTTTACTTAAATCGAATTGCCCTGAAGCTAAAATACCAGAAGCTTTTCGCACGCAGACTGTCACCCTTCACAGGTTCCACATTTTCTGCTACTATAGTGCTGCATCATGGACAGACGTTCAAATGCTTGCTTTTACTCCTGTTTTCCTCTGTTGTCAAAGAGTCCAGCTGTAGGGAGTTTGGAGGCTGAGGAGTTTTTGGGGACCTGCAGCAGTGTCTCTTTTAATTGGAAATAAATGAGAATTAAAACTAAACGGTGTATTTTCCGAATACCGAAGGCTGGAATAAAGAATGTCAGTAAAAAGTATAAACATTCCAAATTACGGTACTATTGCTGTGCATATTTTGGGCAGTTCAATACATATCGTACAGCCAACTGGGGGCAATTTGGCCATTTTTGCTGCTACCATACAAACTAATTTCCAGTAATTGTGCATGTTCTAAGAAATATGCTTGCATAGGTGTATCAAACTATATAGTTAATTCACGAAGAAGCTACATTTATGTAAAACAACCCTGTTCCACGAGCACTTCAAAGATCATCAGACGCAGGGCCTTTAAAACATCTGCGAACCAGCGCATGCAGAGTGGCAGCGCAGAGTCGGGGTCGCGAACTAATTTGCCGACCATCCAAAGGCCCATGATATAAATGCCACTTCAAATGCCTTGGAAAGCGGGATGTAATATCGCCCTAAACCATGAACATGCAAGGAACAGAATTCCAGCGGTCTGAAAGACTTCACCGCCCCCTCGCAAGGTTGCCTTGTGTCGTGTGGACGGACGGAGAGGTTCATCGGCGGAATCGCCTCCGCCGGTAGCTTTCGGGATTTGTGACCCCATTTTAAAGGTAAAAGGGACAAGCAGGCTTATAAAAAGTAGGGAAGCACGTCAATATTGGCCTAACTCAACGTCTTGTAAACCGGGTAAACGAGGTTACCCTAACGAGGTCCAGCTCCTCGAAGAGCTTGCGGCTCACAACGCCAAACCAGGAAACCGGTGCTGGGCAGCGAGCCGATGCGAGATCGCGGAGCGGAGTCCTCCGCCTGACGTCACGGTACACACCTCACCCAATCAAGGCGCGGCGACCGCAGCGACGCTTGTGATGCGCTCTCGGGGGCTAATAGATAAGGCGCCTACCCTACCTTGGGCCCTTCCTATTTTTCTGCTTATCGGACGTAACAATCGTCCTTTCTGATGTTTTTTGCGAATATCTTCAACTGTTTTGTGGGAGCCTGCTCAATATTTTACGCTACACTCCTTCCCATGCACAGTGTAAAATGCTGTCAAAGGTA